>RANY01000104.1:0-75725 GCA_009805235.1 Neurospora pannonica FGSC 7221
GCCCATGCCCATGCCCACTCCCATACCCAAGCCCATACCCAGCGCCATCATGTTAAAATCATCGCCCGCCAGCCCGCCGAGCGTCAAGTCCATGGCCTGTTCGAACCCGTCGCCGAAGATGGAGGGTTCAAATTCGGGTATGAAGGCTTGGCTGAGCCAGGGGAGGGGGTCGAGCTGCTGCTGGTTCATATCTGGAACCGTCGTGGCGGGACTGGCGCCTGACATAAATGGTGGTTGTTGGGCAGGCTGTGGCTGTGATCGGATATTCCACTCTACAGCCCCAGCCCCGTTGGGTGCTGCGCTGATTGGGGTTGAGAGGATGATGTTTGCATTGTTGGGCATATGGGCGGTGTGGCTGGATGATGGACGTATTGTGACGGTGGGTTTTCCGGGAGGAGGAGGACCGGAGCTGGGGGTCGGGACGGTTGATGATTCGTGTGTCGCGACCTCGGAGAGGAGATGGAGTGGCGTGTCTGCTGTGGTTGGATAATCGGATGCATTCGGTTGCTGTTGCCGTTGCTGTTGTTGCTTGTATGTTTGATTTGATCGTAGCGGCCCGGCGGCGGGAGTGAGGTCCTTGTCGGCAGCGTTATCCTTTCGTGATGTTTGATTGCTAGCAAATGAAGGCGTACTTGACGACTCTGTCGACGAAGTACCCATTGCTGAACCCGCTCCGGAAGGACCAGCCTCAGCACGGGAGGTGCTTGAACCTTTCGGCCAGGCAGGCTGCTTCTGCGCTTGAAACCACTGTCTAAGCATCCCGAGAACGAAGAAGAATTTGGCAGCTGGCCTGTTCTTGTCGTCCGCCATGGTGGCTTTGAACTTCTCCAGAAGCTTCTCGATCCATTTCTCCACCTCTATGTCCTCTTTTCTCATCACCTTTCCGAGCTCGGTCTTGGGCGAAATCACAGACAAATGGATTCTGATCAAGATTACCACCGCGTAGGCGATGCGCACAAAGCTGAAGGCAGGCAGACAGCGTATACTATGGACCTCCATAGTGAGAAACACATCAAAGATGTGCTTGATCGCCTCCAGAGTTGCGCTCAGCGCTTTGACGTGGGCAGGCGTCAAGTTACCGTCTAGCCAAGCTGTTTGACCATCAATTGACGTGGCGGGCCCTTTGCCGTCATCGGGGCTCTCGTTCTGCCAAACGATCTCGTGCATGTACAAATCGAGGACGTAAAAGCTTAACATGAGCGACGGCTGTCGCATGTCGTCTGGGAGTGACTTTTGGTACTCGTCCAGCTTGTGCTCAAAGTAGCTGAGTAGATGCTGTGTTCTCGGAATCGTGATGCTGGAGCCCGAGTTATGATCATCGAAGAAATTGATGCCAACTTCATCTGCTAGCCTGTGCGTCCAAATTAGATGACACAGATACTTGTCCGTTGGTGCTGCTTCAGGCGACGTCTCTAGTATTTTGACACTTTCTTCCATGAACGAGGACCATCGGATGAGATTCGGTCGGTGGAGTGCCATGGAAGTGTTGGTGGCGAGAAAATAACACGTCAACCACACCCGTCTGGATTCGATTGACGTGGGATCCGGAGGAGGTGGTTTATACATGATTTTATCACGTATGGTGGAGGGCATGCCATTCCTTAGTCCGCCCCTTGGCTGTCTTTTCCTTCCAAGACCGAGATCGATGGCCATGACAGCGGCGATGTGAAGTAACTGGTAAAACTTGAGCTCCTCAAAGCGTTCGGGCGGCCAGTACCATATGGTAGCCACCTGAATTGCTTGGACGAGCTCGAGACTCTTGTTTCCAGTCACCATGACCTCCTCCGCAAAGCGTTTCATCAACTCGTTCGTCAGAATCTTCTGCACTGAGGGTACTTCCCCCGCGGCAGCAGCCATGACTGCGTGGAAAAGGATCGGTTGTGATCTCCTGAGCTTATCTGCCGTCATGTCGGCGGGGAAAACGACGCCTGGTAGGTGCAGAACCATATGCTTATTATAACGCTCGAAGAATGCAGCTGCCTGAACCATGCTGATTATGTTTCGGTCAACAATATCAGGGTGTCTTATTGGCGGCCGTGGCATCGAGAAACCATCTCGCGGATCCTGACTAGCTCGCTCCCTATCATCGGTATGCTTCCTTTTCTGTCCCCCAGGGGCTATAGTCGGCGTTGGGTAGGGGTTGTTATCGCGATCCATTTCACTGTACCCAGGCCAGGCTCGTGACGGTGTCTGTTGGCGTCCTGACGCAGGCTGTTCTCTTGGGGAAACAGGCCAATCCCTTGTTGCGGAAGGCGGTTGACTAGATGCCCCCCTTCCAGATCCATAGCCATTGGGATCATAAGGAGTCGCTGTATACATGGGCACCGCTTGTGCATCAGGCCCAGTAGTAGTTGCCGAGGAGACAGATGGGGATGTCATGGGCAAGGGATTCGTGCCACCGCGCACGTTTTGCAAGGTCGCTGTCAGAGCATCGATCTTCTTTTCCAGCTCCGCCACCCGGTTGTCTGCCTTTTTCTGACGCTTGCGCGAGGGTTCCGTCACGATACAAGGACGCTTTGCTTTGGCACATCGCTTGCAGTCCCCGTTCGGATTCGCGGGGTCTGGCTCACATCGAACCTTGAGACCACGGCAACTTTCGCAAGCCCGAGGCTTCTTGGGTTCCCCGTTGGGATCTCTGCCTCCGCCATCAGCACCGGGAGATGGGACATCGGCAGGCGTATCATTGGCCGTAGCAGTGCCAGCGGCAGCCGAAGAGTTGGGACTGTAACCGACGGACGATGTTGGCGATTGCGGCGGGTTATGAGCAGTTGTTTGCGATGTTGCGGATGCTTTCGAGTCTGGTTGCCTGTGCCGTGTCTGCAACTGCGGTTGGACATTGTAAGGTTGCGCCGACGACTGCGACTGCGACTGATACTGGAACTGAGACTGCACTGGAGAGTTCGTCTGACTTACAGTAGCAGATCGAAGTTGGGAGCTGTGGTCTGGTTGACCGGATGGTAGGTGGGCCTGGGAGTTGGGATGATATTGTGGATGTAGCTGTTGTTGATGTTGGTTGCCGGGACTCGGCGCATTGATACCACGGCCACCCTTGGTATTACTCGTCGCGTTCTGGGCGGCCGGGTTTATCGACGGTGTCGTCATTGAAGCTTTAATTTGTACATTCGGCGTCGGAGCTCCATTGGCCGCGTGGTTCCCAGAGCTGCGAAGCTTGGGATCGATATCCATGGCCGTAATGGCCTAGCGGCGTCCGATGAACGAAGGGACGCAGTGGAAGCCTGTCACGCCACTATTGTCTTGCCGTTGCCGTTGTCGTTGCTGTTCCTCTTGCTAGCTCGCGGTGTAATGCCCGTAGCCGGAGGTCGGCTTCCGTGGTTGTTTGGAAACAAACGTCGGTTGACGTCGGTGATGACGGGCCTTCTTCGTCCGATCTGCCGATGACGCTGGCGCGTTAGGTCGTATGCCTGCTCACGTGGTCTGTGCTTTTGCTCCTGATCGGGTGTTTTTATCACCACCTCCGTGGGGGTTTGAATCAGCCAGTTGAGAACTCAGGAAAGCTTGGTCGTCACAAAGGCTTTCCATTTTCCTTGAGCATGAACACCACTGCATTAGTATCAGCTTTGAGCCTGCAGAAACTCTCCAAAAGCTTCCTATTGAAGACAATCCTTGTCATTAACTCGTCAAGAACTCGACTCCTTACATACTATTTTTACATATTATCCAAGCAGATGTTCTCCTCACATTGTAGCCATATTCCAACTGGCGTGAATGGTGTGCTAATATGATACATAACGTCTTGAGGGTTGTGATTTGCAACCAAAGTTGAACTGACGGTCTAATGTTTGACAACAGCCGCCATCTAGTCTAAGTGACCCCGAGTGAGAAGGGAAGAAGAAGATGGAAGAGGAAGAAAAGAAGTCAAAGGACATTGGAATGCAATGGTATCTCATATTGGTCGCGCAAAAAAATTGGGATGTAGGAATATTGGCGTAAAAATGCCATACAAAATTTCTGTAAAACATCCAGGAAAAGGATCCAGAGATATCCAACAAAAGGGCCGGAACAAGCGATCCTCAGCGCCGACATTCTCCGTTGAAATGTCCGATAGGAAGAAGTACAGATCGGAGGGGTTAAAACCGATTATCGTCTCTCATATGGCCTCTTGTTCCCGAAGGATGAAGGTTAGGCATACTGCTTTTGCGTCGGTCCTTCATTGAATATTGCTCATAAGAGGGGGCGGAAGGATGGAAATCGTGAGATCTTTCGAAGCCTGTACTAGGCCTCATTCCTGATTGCGCAGAGTATAACGCAATGTCGTCATAGGCGGGTCTTTGAAGCGGTGGCGTGGGAGTACTCCGCGAATGCATTTGCGCAGCGTTCATCTGAGCCATCTGTTGCATGCTCATGGAGAGCGGTGGCGTTGGTGTGTTGCGGCTCACTTGGCCCTCGATAACGGGCTTCATGGGCCGTTGCCCATAGGGCGAACCACTGTGAGTTGACGACCGAGTGTCCGACGGGTGCGACCCGGTACGTTCGTGGGTGCTGCCGTGGATACTACCAGAATCCGTCATGGGAAGCTCATATTCGCCGGGGTCAATGCCAAAGACGGCTTCGTAATTCTGGAGGAATAGTGCAAAAACAGGTGCGGGAATGTTGAGTGTAGGCGAGAACACAATGGCAACGTTGCGCACTGTCATTTTGTTGGAGTCGGCATGGTTGATGATCTTGATCAGGAAAGCAATCAGGTACTTGAGAAGGGTACCATTGGCTTGTGGGAGCCGTTCCACGAGCACCGAAAGGGCTGCGATCCTCTGTGCCTGATCAGGAAGCTTTTCGGTCACGGACTGGAACTCGGGATGAAGATCCCGTGTCAGTATGGTCGTGGGCAATTCGCGCAGATAAGCCTTGAGCAATGATGCGACAGCATGGATATCGTGATACTGCCCATCGTCAACCAGGTTGATGTCGCCCTCATTGTTAAACCGTTCTTTCAGCTGCTTGATGACAACGTTGGAACCGCTAAGCCTAAAGATACCCTCTTCGTTGATGGCATCCTTTGCATCCAAGTACTGGATACAGCGATAGACAACAGCCGGCAACGGGACCCTAACGTCCACTGGTGCGTTGTACCTAACTGCTTCAGCTAAGGGCGCACCAAACACAGGTCTGACCGGACCGTGGCTGTTCATCCCGGCACCTGCATGACCATTCTCACCGAAAAGCGTATGGTGTGCATCGACAGACTTTCCGGCCTTCTCTTTGCTATCCCCCCATCCAAAGATACTTCTTCGCGGTCTCGGGGCCTTTTCCACAACGGGCGGTGCTGGAAGTGGCGCTGAGGGACCCATGCCTAACTTGGTGCCCCAAGCCTCCGAGTTCGAAATGACCTGGGGATCGCGAGGGGCTGAAATTGTAAAGCCAGCTTGAGATGGCACGGCGTGTCCTTGAGCAGCAGGCTGGTTTGATGAGACGCCTTGTGGCAAGCCTCCTTGCTTTGTGGTATCGTAACTTCTGCCCAGAGTCTCGACATGTTGCTTCTTATTATGGCCTCCATTGGCCCGTTCGGAGGTGTTAGAATCATGCCTGTCATGGGTTTGGTTTTTCTTCGAGCGGTCATCCTTTTCATCGTCGGTGTAGTCGATCCAGCGCAGCAGTGCTGACACCCACTCATCCCTTTCCCTGTCGCTCTCGGCACACAACACATGTGTAGTGACGCTAGTTGGGTCTTTCTTCTTGGGTTCCCTGATCACGAAAGCATGGCGGTACTGATTGTCGGGATTTTCCATCCCGGGTCCACGGGCGGGGGAATCTTCTGCGCCTTGATGACCCTGTTTGCCGACCTGCGTCATGATCTGTGCCTTCTGTAGCTTGATAGTGCCCAGATGGGCACCGCCGGGGGTCTCGTAATACTTGAGGTGGGGGCCATCTAGGATGAAGTACCTGGCTTTCCAACCGCCAAAGTTCTTGCCGCGTTTCGTGAGATAACCCTTGCGGAAAGGCCTTCCACCGGGGCCTGCTAGTATCGCTTCTGGATTTTCGTAGCCAGTCGAAGATCCGGTCTCGTCGGCATTTGGCGGCAGAGTATGCGTGGACAGATACTTGCACAGTTCCAGCGCCGTAGAGTGATCGAGAGGAGTATTCAACAATTCATCCAGGTATTGGTTGAGAGCAATCCGACGGGCGTCCAACTTTGCGGGAGCGTGTCCGCTGAACAAAGACCTGTCAGGAGTTCTGGCAGTGAACGCGGCACACAGCTTAAGCCTGGAGTCGAGCCTTGCCAAAGAAGCCGAGTCCTTTTCGACCCTCCATAACTCGCCACCGTCGGCTCTGGAGAACACAGCCAGGGTAAAAACCGGATCTTCTTCGAGCTGTGTCATGGACAGCAAGCTAGCCCTGGAAGGCTTCATGCGAGAAGACGCTACCCTGATATCGATGGATGGAAGAGCGTTCGGTGGAAGCAAAAGGTCTGGATATTCCTCGGTCACAAAGCCCCTGTAAATCCTGGTCCTTTCCGTCGGGCTTTCGTATGTGCTCTTAGTTGGGCTGGAGGTAGAAGATATGCTGTCTGTTTCCTTGATCATATGTATAGGTCTAGGAGAAGGTAGTGGCATCGTCGGCGGGGCGGAGATGTGCAGGGGTGTGTTTGGAGGCAGAGGAATGGGCGCTCGCGGTGGTCGTGGGGACAACGGGGCCCCCATAAAGTTCATGCCCCTAGGCGAAAGTGGTGGTGAGCTGACTCCCATCGGCATCGGGCGTGGGCTAGAGGGAAGACCAGGGCTCAAAAGCGGCATCGCATAGGAAGCATCCCGCTGAACGGTCCCATTGAGAACCCCGGCGAGTGACGAGACAGTCTCCTGAGGAGGAGCACTCATCTTCACTTCAAGGAACCGGGGGTCGGATGGCATTTCGGCCGGAGGCGGCGGCGGTGGTGCGTCCTCATTCGCGGCCCTACTGGCACTTTTCTTGCTCTTTTTCGATAAGCTTCGCAATTCGGCCTCTTTCCTTGCCATGGTTTCACGATCGCGTTCATCTTCCTCTCGTGTTCTTCGGCGGCCTCTTCGTTCTTCAAGACTCTGTTCATCAGCCTTGGGGTCGTCGTCATACTCGGATCCGCTGTCTGCCTCCTCGGGCTGTGGTGCCCTTTTGCTGTGCAAGGCACTATTCTTGAGCTGAAGAGGCGCAGGCGGTGGTTTACGCAAAGGTGGTGATGTTGGAGGGGGTAGCTGCCCCTGTACAGGCAGCTCAATACGCTTGGAAGAGGACTGTTCTGTAGGTGTCGCAGGTAGTGGCATTCGGGGAGGCTCGCTTGGTAAACTTCTCGATGGTGGTAGGTTGGGGTTGATATGAAGCCCGGCGGCTTGCTCCTCGGCTTCGCCCGCTTGCCTTCTGGCCTTCTCGCGTTCCCATTCCAGGGCGTCATGATCGTAATGATCTAGCGCATGTTCGCTCGGCCTTGGCATCGTATGAGAAGGATCCAACATCTCACCCACGGCGGACGGGGAACCATGAGAAGGGGGTTGGCCAGCAGGAGGAGTGACAGGGTACGGTGCCATAGACATATCAAGGGATGATTGCCTCTGGTTGATTGAGTCTTGGCCAGGAGAACCTGGGACTTCCAGCACCTGCTCCTGGGTTGAGAAGTCGGAGGCGGACGAGGTCCTGTTTATTTCTTGGGCTTTGGCAGCTGCTACCGCCGGGACCGACGGTCCATCTGGGTCGCTCAGGAGCTCCTTTAGCTTCTTCCTGTATTTTTCCTTCTCCTTCAAAGCCCGCTCGAGGTCCTTATTGAGGCCCAAAATCATAGCTCTCTGCTTATCAACCAGCCGCCATAGTTGCGCGTTCTGTTGCGATTGGGATTGCTTCTCTTTCAACAAGTATTGGATGACTGCCTCTGGACTCCCGGCGGTCTTGATTAAGTTGGCAATTTCTGTCGGCCCTGCGTTGTTGTCTTGGGACGCTTTTGTAGTGTTGTTTGATATCGTTGATATTGCTGATATTGCTGAGTCCATGGAGGAGTTTCGCGGGGCACTCCTGGCAAGGTCAGCCCGCACTGCCGATGGGCCTGCCATGGCAGAAGCTTGGCCGGAAGAGGAGCCTGGAGGAGGCTGTTGGATCAGTCCCGTAATCGAGTTATTGCGATCATTCGAAGATTTTGGGCTGAACGACGATTCTGGTCTGATATATGACATGCGATGTTAGCACGGTGTTCGGGGCTCGTTTTTGCCTTCAGTCGCCAACGCCGAAAGCCAGCACACATGGGACGGGGTCTACACACCCTGGCCTTGTTTCCTCTGGAGTATCTCTGCCCGAAGATTCGCTATCGAAGAAGGCCGTCGGCGAGGGGTGATCGGGAGCAGTCGTGGTTACTATCCGTGGTATCGCGGCCGCTGCGAAAGGGTTGTGAAACGTCGGCGGGAAGTCGGATTGTGTTGGGCCGGGACTCGTCGGGGGAGAGGCAGCGGTACTTCGTTGCAGGGGGCTTGGGACAGGTTTCTGTGGGAACCTGATGTGACAGATCGATTGGGTCAGTATCGTGGACACGGCAGCAGCAACTATCTGAACAGTAACACGGCAGTGAAGACAGCAGAAGAATCTGGGGGGGTAGGTCGGCTGGCGGCGGTTTGTCCGGTGTCGGTTGTGCGCCGCTGGACGGCAGTGAGAGTTGCTCTTTGGGCTCGTCCTTCCGATTTTCAACCTCTTGCGAATTTCCCTTGCTGCCCGTCTCCAATATCTCTCCAATGCTCAAAGTCTTCAAGCGGCACGGGTTCCGACAGCACAACCAGTGTTGATGTCTGATCCAACGGACAACACCATCAAACCCACGTCCTCCCAAAACCGATCTCAACTCCACACTCACTTGGGGAAATTGGAGGCGCAAAACGAGAAATGACACGAAGCAAAGCCAAACGCGGAAACAAGATGACATACCTCGACGATGAGGGTGTTATTGGCAGCGCACTGTTGGGTGGTGATGCGGTGGTGAAGGCTCTCCCCTCATAATGTTGGTTTGACGGGCCAGCATCGGCCGGGTGAGCAAGCTGCGACATGCCCGTGGTCCGTAATGCGACAAAGCGCCCCTGGGAGAAGGGGAATGGAACCTAGGTACTACAACCCAGACACACACTGGAGAGGTAGGAGGACAGCACCAGGACTTGGCGGCCAATTGAGGACGAGACGTGAAAAGGTGACCTGTGAAAAGGGACCTGCGGAGGGGGTCAGAGCTTAACGCAGGATAACTCGCCAAAGTTTCGAAGTGCCCGGGTGACCCTGATTAACGTCGCATATATTAATTCGCCGTGGTAGCCTCTCACGGGTGATTAGATATTAAGTGTTGACTTGTTATTGCGATGCTGAGCAAGTATATATCCGTGTGTATGAGCGGAATCGATAGCGTAGATGGCGCCTGTTGGATATGGCTGCTTGATGTAGATGTGCCTGTTTGGCTGTGCTGGACACTAGTGAAAGAGTAGGCTATTCAGGGTGAGTGAGGGTCTCTGTGTCCTGTTTCGAACCAACCTACAGTGTAGGTATGAGTCGCGACATCTGGGGGGTTCAGGGCCGAGACGGGACGAGGAGCGGGAGTGGTAAGAAGATGAAAGATGGAAAGTGTCAAATGACGGGTTCAGACACTGGAGGACCAAGAAGGAAGGCTCGGATGGGACTGAACAATGGGATAGGATAGGATGAGATGGGAAGTTGGCAAAAGGTGCCCGTGTAGACAGATTGGGAGATGCCAGCCAGAGACCGATCTGATTCAAAACTTCTTTTTTGTCCTCGGACCTCTTCTTCCCCTCGCCGTCGTTCGTCCAATGGCACTCTTTCCTGTCGCTTTGTCGATGTCCAGTCCTTTGTTCGAGGTAACAACCCCCCTAATCCCTGAGATTTGAGAGATCGCAATCGACTGACTGATTGTCTGGCGCTATCTCCTCCGGACAGCGGCCAAGTTTGGCCAAGTTTAATTCCCCGTCGTGCTCGTCGACAGAGCCTGCCCCCGCGAATTGCCCCGTGAATGCAACTGTATTGGATCCGCAACGTCCGCGCCAGTCCGCATCCATCCACATGTGCCGCCGCCGCTGTTCAATCAAACCGGGAAGGGCTGGTCAGGGACACCAGGTGCTCAGGACACTGGGGTCGCTTCACTTTGTGCATGAGGCAGCGCCTGGGCTTTGGGGAGTCTCACTAACGGATATGATCGTGGACCTGGTGTCAGAGCCCTTGAAATACGAGGAATGAGATGCTCAATGAGATGCTCGGCGTTAGCCAGGTACTCGCTCGGCAGTGGTGGCTACCATCCCACCATCCCTCATGAAATTAAAAGCAGGGATCAGGGTCACAGCTCATAGCCCATGCCACCATGGCAATCGGCGCCACTGACCTGCTGAAGGTTAGGAAGTTGCTTTGGTGATTTCACCAGACTGAGAACGGCAGCATCTCATTTCATGCTCAACAATACGACTCACCGGACCTTCTCTCGGGTTGGTAGGCATTCTCATCGTGAACTGGACAAACAGTGGAAGCCTTGAGATCTGGAATTCAAGCAGCTCGTGACACAAGAGTGATGTTGAAAAGCATCTGTGTCATCCCCGCCGCTGTCCCGCGGCCCCGCCTCCAGCGGCACCGGGATCGATGCAAACTCCAGTGTCTGCATGCACGAGCTCGACATTACTGCAGGAACACAGGACAGCTGTATTTCTAGCGCGCGCAAACATGTCGCGCCATCATGACTTTTCATCGACTTCAATGTAGTGCAGCAGCTTTACACAGTCTGACAGTCTCGGTCGCCATTTTTACCTGAGACGGGAATACCTCATGTCCAGGCGAAACAGGCGCCTCGGTTGTAGACATGAAAGTTTCAATCTCGAATTCAAGGTGAACCACCACGGTCAGGACGGGTCCTGCTGCACCCCCGGCCCTAGGATTCAGCATCGACAACCAAGATGAGCTACCCAGTCTCACTCCGCCAGTCCAATATTCCATACCAATAGCCTTTGGAGCTGACGTGAGGGGCACTAATATTCTTTCGCGGGGCAGCCTGTTGACGAGCATTGTCCACCTCGTCAGATCTTCCCCAAAGGCAGTATGTATTCTCCGATCATATGGCTCAGCCACTGTCGCCAGCAAACATTGTGAAGTCGCTTAAGCGACGGGGATATCAAGATTCAAGCGCGACAATGACCCCCAACCGTTCTGTCCTACCTACTTTACATATCTTCAGGACAATGGTTGGCAGCGTGGGATAGACCGGCGCTACCTGTCAGTTTTCTTTCACCATGTTCGGCCATCCTCATGATCCTTTCAACGCAGCTCCCAGGTCCTTTGGTCATGAGCTGACCACGTATGCAATATCAGATGTTGCTTTACCTCACACATCGAACACGAATATCAAAAAGTGATATATATACGCAGTAGCCTGCTCTAACCCTTGTGTCCAAACCTCCAAAAGGGCACGTTCTCCTACCGGTGCTGGCCTTCAAAGCTCAGGTACCCCGGTAACCAATCAAACCCTTCATGTCAACCTCCCGGTCGTGGTTAGGCGTAAGAACGAACGCCAGACACCAGATACTGTCAGTTTGGAGGGTTAAACCCAGCCAGTAAGAAGAGGGCTCTGAAAGAGGACTAGCCTCCCAGCCACCCCAAATTGGCTATAGAGCTCCCTAATACTCTAGGAGCCCCTAACTCTAGTTCTATAGTATTCTTCTTAATATACACACAATACAGAGTTTTACCTATTATTTTTAAATTAATCTACTTTATAATACTTTTTGACAATTAATAATCTAAATCGCAGCCTTTACGTTATGCTAATACCTTTAAAAATACGAACTCTATACCAAACTACCCTATAACGACCAAATTAACAAACTATATCCTTATCTAATAATTCCACCCTCAAGACTAACCGTTCCTACCTCGACGGACCCTCGAAATTTAAAGACTAGAGCGAAGAACTATTAAACTACGTTGAAGGCTTCGACCTTACAAACTTCATTCTAAATCTAGAGCTAACTATTTAGAAGCCCCCGCCCCTTCGTATTAAGAATTACGCTACTAAAACTACTACTCTCTGCTGTATTAAACGGGTTCGAAAAATCTTTATAAACCTTAAAACTGGTACAGTAATTTATATCTCCCCTACTACCGCCGCTAAAACCTCCGCCGTTAAGGCCGCAGTACCCTAACTCTCTAAAGGCGTAAAAACTACTGACCGATCTCTAAATTAATAGAATAAAAATATTAAAATCAAAACGAACGACCTTACTATATTAGGCGGTTAGGAGTATAAATACGACCGTATTAACTAAGCCTATAATATGAAAATCTACGAGTCTTTTAAGACTAATAACGCTAATATTCGAAAGTAAATATAAGAAATAATATACCCCTCCTATAAGACTAGCAATTTTCTATCTCTCCTATTTACAACCGAATAATATACTAACGTTAAAACTAATTATAATTATAGTGTTAACGTGTGGCTAGTACTGTGCCTTGTAACTGCCTTGTACTACCTTGTAGTATAGAAGGTTGATTGCCAAGAATGCTATTCCTTCTATAGAATCAGTTGACTCAGTCCCTACAGAATGTACTAGAATACAAGAGGTTTTACCACTGTATTCTGGGGTCTTATAGCTTAGTTAGCATTTCTTCCAGACTGACTTGTCATCATAGAATTCAACAGAAGCTCATAGATTTAGTCTATTCCTTCTATAGGATAGTGCTCCTCAAGCACTCCTACTAACTTACAGGAAGCTCCTATACTCTAGAAGCTTCTAGATGCTTAATATTCATGTATATAGAGACCTCTCCTCTCCTTCAGTTAGTCACTCCTTAAGCAAGCAAGCTCAACTCAAGCAATACAATATAGTCTTTTCTTACAGTGCAGAGTTCACTATAATAGTTATTTCTCACAGTGCAAAGTCCACTGTAACCTTTTGTCTTAAGAGCAGAGTCCTCTCTAAGACCTCTTTTACAACATCCTTCTATTGTATTTGCAACTACGCTGCTTCCTTCAGCACTGCTGTCATACTTCCTACTGCTTCCACTCCGCTCTACTACAAGTGCATAGTTCACTGTAGCAACCCTGTACTGGTACTATCATTATAGGCTAGTCAGGGCATCGTAGCAAACATATAGAAAGGAGGATACCTAGACCGAAATTCGCTAATAATATTATAATTACCTTAAACCCCTTTTAAATGAGCCTAATAAGAAAAATAAAGGAATAAGTAAATAAATTAACGATTAGGACGCTATAATAATTAATACAATCTACTATAAAATTCTAAAGGTTACTATAGCTAACGCCTAATTCAAAAACCTTTTAAACTATTTATAACTTATTAAACCTACTTAAATTTCTAATATTTCTAAATTCTTTAACGAAAAGGTTTTAGAAAATACTTTTAATTTTCGCTCTATATCTAGGAACTTCTACTGTAAAAGATTAAACGAATGCCTTCCCTTATCGGCTAATAAAATTAAAGGCTATAAAGGAACGTTCGATATAAACTCAACCTTTAATAGTTTATAAGATAATAGTACTAAGGATAAGGACGCTCTTCCTAATAGGACTTAAAATAACTAACGTAAAAAGAAGTACGAATTTACAACTAGTTACGAAACCCCAACTATAACTTTAAATTCCTTAATTCCATTATTAATAGTACGCTATAAAGCGTACTAGTAAAGAACTTACTTAATTAAATACTATTAATACCTCCTTTCTAAAAGTAATTAACCCTAAATAGAAGCCTATTAAAAATTTTTAAAATAGAATTAAAAAGAATATTCGCAATAATCCAAAACTAAAAAGAGAAATCAATAGTATTAAATAGGAAATGGAATATAATAATAATAATAAGGACTAAAATAATTAATTTTCTAACGAAATTACCTAAAAAAATAATACTAGACTATAAGATAGCCGTATACCAAACGGCTCTCTAAATAGAAGAAGGTAGTTCTAATATCTACCCCTTCAAAAATAGTACAATCTTTAATTCGGGGAATTCCTTTTATATCTTTAACGAAATTACTCGTTTTATTAATTTTCGTTACGCTCCTTATAATAATAATCTCTAAGCTAGAGACTCCTATATTCTTATTAAAAAAATATAGCGACGTCAATATTATAATCTAAAATTATAAAGGGCCTAAAAAATTCCGTTTCCAAAATATAATTTTCTATTCTAATTTTATAACTAACCTTATTTCTCTCTACTTCCTATATAAAAAAGACCTTTACTAAGACTAACGGCTACCCAATAACTACCTACGTATATTAAATTATTTATTTTTTTATTATCTTACAATTTAATACCGCTAAACAGTTCTCGAAAACCTCCCTCTATCGTTTCCTAAAAGAACTTTCTTTATCTAACGTAATTAATTTAATATCTTAAACAGCTACAAGCATTATAAAAAAGAAGCTATTATTTAATATTACCGCCTTAAGTACTACAGCTCCTAAATATTCAACTACTTTACTAATATAACTGGCGCTCGCTTTAAAGGCCCCTCTACTGTATACTACAACGTATATATTATTTTAAAAATTAAATAATAAATTAGCTATAAACCCTATGACCATAACTATAACCTAGGAAAACAACTAGCTATAAACTTCTTCAACTATATAAAAAGCCACTAAGAATAGTCCAACATAATATTTATTACCTATAAATATACTAGGTATATTTAAAACTATTATATAATAGATTATAAAATAATAACCATCGCTTCTGTGATGACTAGGATCTAGTGCCATAGACTACATCCTATTCGTCTCATTGATAAGACCTACAGGGCCTACTAGCGCTATTGATGTACGCTCCCTGATTGGCTATACCAGCATTAATATGGGCGCCCATTCAATTGGCACCATAACCTGCATGTCGCATTCATATGCATTGTTAGATTAGATAAGGAACGCAGTCAAGGCTGGCAGAATCTGGGCTCATCCCATATAAGGGCATACATCAGAGCCCAGCTCTCAACCTCTCCCTCTTTCCTTCTTTAGCTTTAGTTATTTATTTATTTGTACCCAACTACGTGATACGGAACTACGTGAGCTGGTGCATTGTAACAGCTTCCTTCCTTAATAATATTTTTATAATATTAAACAACCAGTATAATATCCAACCTAAAGTTATCGAATATAATAACGAAATTAATAACTCTCGCGTAATAAAAGAATTCTTCGTTCTAAAAAGTATAGCTACTAAGCCCTCTACTCTATATACTTAAATTTAAAATGGTAGTATAGAATATTCGGAAGGTATTATTAAAGAAAAATCTAAAGTAATATTATAAAGTTTTTATTTCTCTAAAGATTTGTAGCTGGACGCCATCTCTATAGTAATTTACCTAACCAACTGATTCTCTAAATTCCTTTAAAATTAAATATTCCTATATAAACAATTTTATACCTTTATTATTAAATCAAACAAATAATTGGTAACCTTACGCAAACTAAACATCTCCTACCTTCGTATATATAATTATAAAGCCTTCGCTATAACTACTGCTACCTAAAAGAAAGAGGAGAGGCTATAAAAAATAAACCTTAAAATATAGATCAGTTACTTTATCAGCTATATAATATCATCTATCTACTGCATTTAAAACCCCGTTACTAATATAATTATTAATACCTATAATATATCATTCAATAAAGACACAATCTATTCTAAAAAAAAAGTGCCAATAGAAGTACAATCTCTAAAGGTCTCATCTAACTAATTCACCATACTACTTTAGAAATATAATTAAACGGCTCTAATATTAGAAATCTCTAACTTTATAGGTAGCCAAATCGACCTCAAGAATGCCTAAATGTACGATATTCCTAATTCCCTTCTCGAATTTAATTAAATCTATTAAAAAAGAAAGACCGACTATATATTTCTAGAATTCTAATTAGAAGTTTCGAATAATCCTATATTAATCGATTTTATATTTAACAAGTATTCCACTTCTTTAAATTTGCTATAAGACTATCTACCACCCACTTTATTCTTAATTAGCTTCTACCTTAACCCCTATACTAAAAAAGAGATTTACAAAGGTTTCTAATCTTAGAAGACGTCCTTTAACGCTAGTAAATTTTACTAACCTACAACTATATATAATAATAAGCTAATTACAAAGGTAGAGTTATAATAATTCCTCCGCAACTATAAAATGATTACTAAAGAAGAAGTCAATACCCTAATAAATATAAGCAAAACTCAACTTATTCATTAGTTCCACTGATATAGATCAGAATAGGATACAGTCAAATATAGAATACGAGCCTTATTCTGTGTAAGGCAGTTGTATTCGTTGTATTACATTGTATTGGATTCTGGTGCGGAAGGTTGATGATCTGGGAAAGGATTCCTGGGCTGGTCGCCAGAGCTCAGATTTACATCTAGGTCTGGCACGGCCAACTATGGGGAACCTAGGYTACGTGCYTARGCACGTAACCCCCTTGATAGGCACTACTATATAGGAGGTTATCTAATTACAAGAAATGAACCGTATCACCCACCTTCCTCTAACGCCTAAAAATTACAAATCTCTTAACTATTACATCCTTAAAAACTTCTTCAAATAAATAGAATAAACATATTTTAATAACTATAAACAAATAAAGATTTAACTAAAAATCGATAAGGATAAACTCCGCACTCGAAGTAAATAAATCCTCGACTATATATAAGTATATATATATAAATTCTTTGAGAACGGTAAATTTAATAAAATTAAAACTCGTTTTATTATGTGGGAAAATTAGTAAACTAAGAAGGCTAGGCAAGAAATATATACCTCTACCCTCGCTAATCGCTCATTCCGCACCCTTATTACTATAACTATACAATTCAACCTTGAATTCATTTAATATAATACTATTAATACCTTCATTGATACTTATATAAATAAAAATATTTATATATATATACTCCTAAGGTACAAAATCCTAAAGAAGGTCCTCAAAATACTCAAAGCCCTATATGGACTACAATACTCTCTCCTCTTCTAATAATAACAGCTTACAAATACTTTTAAAACTATAGGCTTCGAACTAGTCTCTAAAAACCATATATCCTTATTAACAATAATATACTCATCTTCTACTATATTAATAATATCATCTTCGCTTATTATTCTAACTACGTAGCTAAAATTCAAGAATATATAAATAACCTCAACTAACAATATTATATAATTAGAGGAAACGAATTATAATAGTTCTTAAGAATCGAAATTATTTAAAACCGTTAAATAAAATAAATTTAGCTCTCCTAACGCTTATACTTACAAAAGATCTACTATTTTATAAATAATAAGAAAATTATAATAATTCTTATATTAAATATCGAATTTATCCCCTTTTAAAGCAAAGCCTCCCCTTACTCAATCCACCTCTATTAAATTAAAATAGGATTAATACTCTACACTGCCGTTATTATTCAACTAAACGTTACTTTTACTATAAACTATCTCTCCAAATACAATTATAATCCTAGTCTAAATTATTATAAAGCTACAAATAAAATACTTTATTACCTCTATACAACTGCTAATATAGCCCTCTACTTTAAAGGAAATAATATTCTCTATATTACCTCAAATTTATTATTTACTAATAATTCTATAAATAAAAAGAGCTTATAAAGTTTTATAATTAAACTCTTTAATAATTTAATCTAGTAAGGAGCTACTAAATTATGACAAGCTAGAGTGCATATACCTAGTGAGCTAAACTACCAAAAGATAGGCCGATGTTCTGCTTGCAAGGCAGAACATAAAATGCACACTATATAAGCAATATCAACCTATGACACTACCTTCCCTTAAAGCGAAGTCACTTGGTGACTTCAAGATAAGGCTCCGTCCCCACGGAGGCGACATTGTCGTGAAGGATTTGTCGTCGCATTGCGACGGCGCTTATATAGTACTACCTGAATGGTGCAACTTCCGGCTCAGTTGAACACCTTTCCAATGGGTCAATACGGGGCTTTCGGTTACTGNATTGCTCAACTAAGTCCGACGGAGCTAACACTTCCCAAAATCGCCCTCGAAAATGCCCCGGCCGGGAATCGAACCCACCGTTTAAGCAGAACATACTATGACAGGCTAGAGTGCATATACCTAGTGAGCCAAACTACCAAAAGATAGGCTGATGTTCTGCTTGTAAGGCAGAACATAGAATGCACACTATATAAGCAATATCAACCTGTGACATAAATAGATTATAATAATAACCTCTACAATAGAAATAAAGCTTCTCACTATAACTAACGTAGTAAAGGAGGCTATATTTACAATAAGGCTAATTACTAATCTAACTATAAAACTAATTAATCCTATCTCCACACTAAATTATAATAATTAATAAACAATCAAAACGTTAACTATAGAGGCTACTAAATTAGTAATAAAACTTAAATATATAAATATCTATAAATATTGGGTAAAATAAAAGGTCTTTATTAAAAGAATCAAAATTAAATACCTATAAACAGCGAAAATACCTATAAATAAATTAACAAAAGTACTAAATATAAAGAAGTATAAAGAGTTTATAATGCTATTAGAAATAAATTTAGTAAAAGATAAGGAATCAAGGAATAGGGAGAACGTAATATAATACATTTGATATGGATCAGAAAAGGATACAGTCAAATACAGAATACGGGCCTCATTCTGTGTAAGGCAGTTGTATTCGTTGTATTACGTTGTATTGGATTCTGGTGCGGAAGGTTGATGATCTGGGAAAGGATTCCTGGGCTGGTCGCCAGAGCCCAGATTTACATCTAGGTCTGGCATAGCCAACCATGGGAAACCTAGGCTACGTGCTTAGGCACGTGACCCCCTTGACAGGCACCACTATATAAGGGGTTATCTAATTACAAAAAATGAACCGTATCAACATTGAATTAAATAAAATTAAGAAGGAAATAAATCCTAGGATAGTTATATAAATAGCTTCTTTTCTTAATAGGAGGCAATTTCGTCTTGGTAAGACTTCAATTAGGGAGGTATATCAATTTAGAGGGTTAAACCTAGCTAGTAAGAAGAGGGCTCTAAAAGAGGACTAGCCTCCCAACCACCCCAAACTGGCTGCAGAGCTCCCTAATACTCCGGGAGCCCCCAACTCTAATTCCACAACACTCTTCTCAATACACACACAACACAGAGTTTTACCCATCATTTTTAAATCAATCCACTTTGCAGTGCTTTCTGACAGATATTGACAGGTCGATGCTTGTTTTGGGCCTTTTGATAGGCCTGATACCTAGAGGCAGCCGTTAGAAATTGGCGGCTCCTGACGGCAAAATCTCTTTTCTTTCTCATCAAAGAGACTTGCCGAGGTCAGAATTTGTGTGTGGTGGCAGAGTTCGAACAGACAGACAGTCATCGATCGGGAAACTAAAAAGCAGGTCGACCACGCACGCAGGATTCCCTTCCACATTATTGCGACTCTGCGCCAGGTTCCGCAGATTATCACCCCTTTTTTGCACATACACTGCGTGGTATCCGTATACCATAAGAGGCAGGCCGTACTGCAACTCAGCGCACCTGTCGCAGTCGCAGGCGGCTTTGTGAGCTTGTGACGGTCCATCGTCCATCCTGAATGTAATGTGGAATTTGGCCAACTCCTAAAACAGGTGGTGGACCACACACTTCCCATGCCCAAACTTAACATTCAGGAACCGAATGGAACCCTTCTCTTGCAAAATGTTGACGATGGCCCTCTCGTGCCTACCTAAGGAACGTCGATATTCGCATGCAAGTCATCTAACAAAAACCCCCGTCCCATTGTTGAAGTTTCCGCCCGCTGTACTGCAAGTGGTCACCAACCCTCACGTGGGATTCTTCCCAGAACGGGCGTTTCTCCCCACGATTGGCTGAATGCCGGTGGTTTCGTAACATACCAGAAGCCCCTGAAATTCTACACCACGTTGGAAAATGTTTGGACTAAAAACAAAAGCTACAGTACTGTGCTGCGGAGAAGAAGAAGCGCCCTGTTCCTGTTTCGAAACCTGGAAACCTGGAACGGACTGGAAAAGGAAAGTCAACCACGCATAGTACCACGCGGGCCGGGAAGTGGAAGGTCAGCGCGCGGAAGGTCAGGGTCTCAGAAAGACAGAAAGAAAGAAAGAAAGAAAGAAAGAAAGCGTTTTGTTTCTGGGGTTCAACTGCAACAGGGGGGTGGGAGTGGTGAGGAAGGGTCCCATTGTTTTTTCTTGTTTTCTCTAAACATTTGCGACAAACCGTGCGAACAGGCGCTCGTATTACATAGAACCTCCGTGTTTCCCCCATCTTCAGACAGACACATGGGAAACAATGAGATTTGAGTATCAGGGTCCGTACGGTTCCTAGTACGGTTCAACACATCCCGAAACGAACAGTTCCCAAATTAAAGGTTGCTAAGTGCGAGGTCCGTGCGTTTTATATCCGGTCTCCGGTCTCCGGTCTCCGAGCGGTCTCGTAACAATGGGCGATCGATGTTTCTGTTTCTAGGTTGAAGAAAGGACACTGCAGAATGAGACTTTGGGGTTGGTGCATAGACAAGAGGTCTCAAATAAATATTAATAGGTGCATAGCTACCTCTAGGGTGTGAAGGGATTCGAATAGGTTTACAGCGGTGTTGAGAAAATCCGATGTAAATACCTAGGTACTTATTTGCCTTATCACCAACTCTCAATCAAAGATTGGAGTTGGCCGAATCTGACGTGAAAAAAGAGGGCATCAGCCTGTGTTGCAAAAGAAAAAGGAAAGGAAAAGAGAAGGGAAGGAAAAAGAAAAAATGCATGTTTTTGAGAACTGGTTACCACTCATGAAACATGTGCCTAACTCCAGACATAGAAGTCTACTATCAAATTCCCATGATGATCTAACAAAGACAATGCATGTCCGCTGAACCGCGATTTGACCACTATCTTCTCACCCCGTTAAGTCTTGACGAGATTGAATGATAGACAATAATAGAAGCATGTACTGTGTAGTGCCCCGATGTCGGTATTAAGAGGAAAAAGAACACGGAGATCTTCCAAGAGTTAAGCATTATGTGATCACCGGGTTCAGCATGACCAGGGCATCAACTGTCACAGCAGGTATATCAAGGGCCGACGCACCAAAAGATCTGACGAAAGTAAGAAGATATTCAAGATGAAGACAAAGACGCTAAGGTACAGGCGGGTGGATGGGCAGGGGTTCTTGTATGGGATGACAACCCAAAAGGGATGAAAGACCAGATAGTAACGAGGATCGGACAGGTGTTGGCATGTGCTATCACTTCAACCCCCATTATATAAAAATGTTATGTTCATAATCTTCATAATCATCATCGTCATCATAGCTAAACTAAAAGGTATCGTTGCGTAACATAAACTCAAAAAAGTGTCGTGAAAACAGGCGCCGTGAAACTCATCAGGTCATAGTCGCTGACCACCCCTCATCCCACCTCCATAGATCTGACAATAGTCGCATGGGGCCAAGAAAATCCAAAGAAATCCAACTCCGAGCTCCAAGCAGAATCCCCAAGAAATAAGATAGTAGCCGAATGGGGTAAACCAAAGAAATAACAAAGGCCGCCGGCGAAAGACTTACGCATCATCAGCGGTAATACGACCCCCTCTCCCAGCTCCTATCCCTCCCCCTATCCCTATCCCTATCCCTGTCGAACCTCGCCCTCCTCCCCTCCTCAATAGTAATATTAATCCTCTCCATCTCCCTCTCCAAACTCGTGCTACTCCTGCCCGTGGTGCTACTCATCCTCGACGGACTCCTATGTCTGACCGTCGACGCCGACCTCGTTGAACTCCTGCTGTCCTGCTGCTCCCGCGGGTACGGCGGTCTTGGCGGCGGCGGACTCCTCATCCTCCTCGGCGGGAGTGATTCGTGCCTTTTTGGTTTCGGGCCCTCCACGTATCGATATGTCTCCAGTTCCTCCTTCATCGGCACTGGCACCGGGACGGGCACGCGCACGGGAACGGGTACGGGGACCTGCACTTCACGCTCGATGACGACTTCGCGGTCGCGGCTGCGGCTGCGCTCGGCGTGCCGTGATTTGGATCGCTTCTTCTTCTTCTTTTTCTTTTCTTCGACGTCGACGGCGATGACGTCGATGATGTCGGCGTGTTCGCCGTCGTGTAGGACCGGTGGAGGAGGACTGTGTGTGTGAGTGTGTGTGTATTTAACGTCTACTTCCGTCTCCCGATGGGTACGTTCATGGTTGTAATGTTCATGGTTGTGATGTTCATGGTTGTGTTGGGGATGGGGCTCAGGAGCCGGGACATAGACTGAAGGCGGATGAGGATGGGCGGGCATCGGAGCGTAGACTGAAGGCGGCGGAGGAGGATGGGCGGGCATCGGAGCGTAGACGGGAGGGGCGTGGTGATGTGGTGCTGGGTGAGTTGGAACATATGCGACTGGTTGATGAGGGTCTGGGTAGAACATCGGCGGTGGTGGCGGCGGTGCGGGCTCGAGCATATGTACCGGGGGCGGAGGAGCTGGTTTCTCGATAACTGCCACTTGCTGCCCAGACGCAGGAATGATCGTGGTGACTTTCCTCCGGACGGTCGTGGAGCCATTGACGGGAGGCTCGAGATAGAGGCGTTTCCTGTGACGATGTACCTTTGCGGCGTACACTGGCAAATTTGTTAGTTCGAGTGCTTCGTGATGGACACAGCAATGAAAGGGAACATACTGGTGACGGATTTATCTGGTTAGGCCTGATAATGTGTGTAGGCTGGGGTGATCTCTGTCCGTAGCGTTCACTGGTCCTGGAATCGGTACGAAGGGATGTCTTCGAGTATTCCTGGCGCAAGTGAATTGGCAGAAGACTGTTTCCGGATTCTCCTCAACTCTCGTGTGGACAACGGAGGGTTGATAACTGCCAATAGAGACAAAAGATCACGATTGTCAAGTCAAAAGTCCTGATCTCCCTACCCAAATAATGTTTTGGGCGCAGAAGAGTGTTGCGAGTGGAGAGCAAGCTCAAGAGAAGGGAAGCGGGAAAGGCCCGAGATAATAACAGGCTGGATGCTTCATGGTGTGGGTGAGTCCAGCCCTGCTGCTGGAGGTCGTATAATCCATCCGGTTCTCGACTGCACGCTATCTACGCGTTTGCGAATCGGGTGAGAGATTGGACTGGATGAACTGGATGCTGATGGTGTGGGATGGCTTGGAGAGGGAAGCTATGACGTCGGACAGTCTGTTGCCGACGGACTTGGAATCCTCCAGCAAGGAAAAACGATGTTTGGTTGGGCGCTTGGTTCACAGGTTCAGAGCCCAAGACCGAGACCCTGTGACGTGACCGCCCACGGTGCGTTAGCAGGAAATGCACGGAGAATATGCACTGTATGCCCCCTGAATTCAACTGCTACACACCACGACAAGATTGCTTCCAGTCTTTGAACGTGTTGAGAAATCTGGCGTTTTTATAGTCTAGAACGATTGTATACGTGTTCTCACAAGCTGATTCTTTTCCATCTGTCCGAAGGGAACTTCAAGGTCTTACAATACCTCACGCTTTCCATCCTTGCCTTCTGACCCGTGATTGCCTTTGGTTGGATCTTGGAGAAGCAACACAATGTCTTTATTCAGTATAGGCCTCCGCATCAGCTATCGTAACTCCGGCCAAGCCTCCTCCATGCAACAAGCCATCCTCATCCAGTTCCCGTCTCTCCCTTTGCCTCCTCAACTCATCATAATCCGGCATGTATCTGCTAACAACAGTGTAGCCCAACGCCAGCAGCACCATCAAGACCCAGATAGCATAACCCCATAGCCACTGTGTACGAGCGCTTATAGCGAAGAGACTAGCGAACAAAGCCGGCGAGAAGGATCGTACGCCGCTAACAAGCGACAAAGCCAACGCATTCAGCGTCCCGAGAGTCACGGGGCTCGGCGAGGCATCGTTGAGAGCGAGCTGGATAGCCGTAAAGGACATGCTAACACCGCATCCGAGACACAGCAGGACCGGAGTGATGAACCAGAAAATGGTCTCGCCCGTAGAGCCACCTTTGCGCAAAAGGAGACTGAAGAAGGGGCTGATGGCAAAGAAGAATGGATACGCGATCGCGCATACTCGCAGGACGCCATTGGTGCCAATGCGGTGCTGGAGTGGAGGAAAGATGAGCAGAATCCAAATCGCCTGTGCCAGGCCGTTGAGACCCATCAGAAGTGAAATCTGCAAAGGCGTGAATCCAAGGCCTCCGAGGTCAATCCGAGTGAACCAGAAGACGGGCACGATCGCGGTATAGGAGAAGGCCAACATCATAATATGGCCGTAAGTGTAGAGAACAATGGGTACACCCGGGGACTTCAAAAGATCCCAAGTAGTCATAGGCGCGGGTTTCGCTGGGGCACCAAACTCCTCGGTATCGCTGCCGCCGCCAAATATGTCTTTCTTGAGTGTCTCCTCAGCAAGGAAAGCAGTAACCAGTACCGCAGTAACGCCGATGCCGCCCACAGCAAAACTAGGCAGCGCATAAGGATAGTCTTTGAAGAACTGGATGTTGCCAAAGAGCCCGGGGTACTGTCCGGCAGGATCCGCCAACGCGCCCCCAATCAACGGACCAAAGAGAATCCCCAGGTTTCCGGTAAATGCAAACCAGCTGAATGCCCGAGCCTGTGTTTTGGCGGTGCTGTGCTCGGAAATCATGGACCGGATGGTTACGATGGTGCCCGCAAAGATACCCGCCAGACACCGAAACAGAATCATCTGCGAGATGGTCTTGGCCATGCCAAACATGGCTGTCGCAAGCGTGACGCCCATCAGGGAGAACACCAGCACCGGTTTCCTCCCGAACCGATCCGCGGCCCTTCCCCACAGGATCATGACGGCCATCTGCGTCAAGGAGAACAGCGACTCGATCAGGCCGCTGTAGAAACCAACGTCGGCGTCTGCCAGGTTGCCGTTCTCTTGCGCCATCTTGTTGATGTAAGGGAAGATGGAGAAGAAGGCCACGGGCTCGACCCATCGCGCGTAGCATAAAACCAGGATTTGAGCCACGGGGAGAGGCTTATCGTTCGAGTCGACATCATTGCTGCTCGATGATGGCTCGTCTACGAGCGTAGTGACCTCGGAGATTTCGGGGTCGGCGGTTGGAGCGATGTCTCCGGCTGCCAGCAATGGCGTGCTCTCGCTGGCTTGCTCTACCGATAGTCTCCGGGTTCTGGGGGGCCTTTCCAAGCCACCACGGTCGCCAAACCCACGCGCGGATGCGTTGGGAGACATCTCGAGAGGAAGCGTAAGTAGTCTGGGTAGGGTATCCGAGATGTGAAAGTGAGATGGATCTCCGGTCCTCTCAGTCCTCAAAAATGAGGAATAGAATTGCAAATGACCGGTGGTAAGACGACGATATTATGGGGAAACCGTGACTGTAAGCATTATTGTGATGACTGATGACACGCGACAAAAAAAAGTCGCCGTGCTTCCGACCAAGCAACACTGGGTGAGGTGTGATTAATACTAAGCGCGAGAATTCGAGCTATCGGGGTACCTCTGGCAGTTGCCACCAACTATCATGCACCCAGCTTTTATCAGCAGATCCAGACTTCCATTGGTCCTTTACAGTCCAATGCTGGTTTGTTTGTTAGCTTAGTACTCCTAGTATAGGTACTGGACGAGATCTATCCCGAATTGTCCCAAACCTTACAAGGACAAATTGAATGGTTGAATACGGATTATAAAGGTATTAACAGGATTCAATATAACATATTGAATATTAGAAATAGTATATTCAAGGTAAGATCACGCTTTGATCATGGAACGAAACGAGTTAATTAGATATAAAAACGCCTAGGGAAGTTGACCTGAGGTCTTGAGCTAACAAACAAACCAGTATTGGACTGTATTGTGAGAAGTGGGTCTCGTAGGGTTATATATGGAATTTCAGTGTTCGGGTTTAAGCCGAGGATTGTCTGAACTCTCAGGGTTATGTATGAAGACAAGTCCAAGAGATTGTGGTCCCCCGACAGTTTGATGTCCCATCATTTATCTTTTTGCAACTCTGTTGCAATTGCTTCACTTATTACGCATGTAATATGAGCCGTGTAACACTACAGTATTAACATGCAGTCAATTTCCTATCAAATGCGAGGGTTGATATAGACATGATCCTCCTCGTCCTCTCACTATTAAACCACTTGCCGGATTCGGAAGGTTCCACATAAGCAGCCAACTTACACCTTCTCTTCGTTCTCATCACTCGCTCGCCAGTGACGTCTCGCTTTTTAAGGCCTTCTCGGTCCTTGTGATCCTCGGATGCATTTCGGTAGAAATCCATATTGCTACCTCTACTCACCATAGGAGTTGTCAGCAAACTTGAAGTAGACCGCCTTCTTTTATACAGGTGGAGATATACCGAGTCCTCGAAGAATTCCCAACACCATCAATCACCCCGGTGCGAAAGACTTGACTTTATTTCCCCGCCTTAATTCGCATCAAGCATCATAACCACCATCATAGATTCCAGCTCAGCCCTCCTTTTCTACAGACCCGACATCCAGGCTTTCGGTTTTTCTCTCGCTTATCTTTTTCGTCCGGTCAATACAGTCCCGTGTCATCATCCCTGCCGGATCTCCCCGCTGTACTGTCCTGAGCTGAATAAGTAGAGGTCGAGTTAGTCAACACATTTTGCCGTCAGAAATGCCCAAAGAGCCCCAACCTCCTGGTATAAGATAAAAATAGGTTACTCGGTGGGGGTTCACTCTACGTTCTTCAGTCCATATTCGGACTTACAGCTAGGTGAATATAGAAAGGGGAAGTAATCACGCATGTGATTTCGGTGAGCTTCAGGTGAGTCAATAAGGTAACCAGAAACTTGATCCGTACACTACGCATGGCTAAGTGTGAACGATCTATCAGCAAAGCTTCAGCTTCTTAGAAAGCCAAGAGGAAAAGGTAAGAACTCGGTGCAAAACGTGGATACCTAACCAACCGGTTTGAATTAGCTGTTTAAAGCCTACATCAACCAGTCTATGTAAAACCATTGCTCCCATCAGACTGAACCTGTCAAGTCTGCCTAAAGATACTCCTATCCTCTAATGATATCATGAATAACAACTGAGTATGAGATGTCCCCCGTAAACAAACCCAGCAAACGCCGTAACTCAAAAGAGATCTCCTCAACTTTCCAACGGCCGTTACCTCCCTCCCTTCCCCTCTTCCACGTTACCCAACACAACAGTCACAACAGTCACACATACCCGCCCCTTGTATACCTCCAAAGCAAACTCGCCCCCTTGATAGCCGGTACTCGAATCCTAGCATGCCTTGCTACCTTTCCCCCTGGGAGCCCTCCCCGTCCCAAAAAGGCATCCCTTTCCCTCTGCCTCTCCCACTCCCATTCTGCCTCCCTACTAGCACGGCCGCTGCCGCCACTCTTCTCTGCGGCTTTTGTGGTTGTCGTCGTCGACCCCTTCCCAGATCTCTTTCCCCGTCCAGCTTTCCCGGCTTGCTTCCCACCACCACCACCACTACTGTTTCCATTTTCCACCTCAGCAGCCGCCGCCGCCAAACAAGCAAGTCTATTCCTCTCCATAACCTCCAAGCTCTGCCTAACCGCCTTCTGGAACCGTCGTCGGAATCGTCTCCAGTCGTCGTTGGTCGGCCAGGGGTCGGACCACTCGCCTCCGGTTCCTGAACCGCCACTACCTCCTCCTCCTATTCGTACGTCTCCTGTTGCGTCTTCGTCGTAGTTGTTCATCCATCCAGAGTTGTTGCTGCTGTTGCCGTTGTTACCTCCGCCCCCGCTAAAATTGTAATAATCGAAATTCTCCCCATCCCCATCATCATCTTTGTCATCCACCTCTATGTCGAGCGGGTAGTAAAGCAACTCGTTGAGGTGCGGGCGTCGAGGGGCGTGGTTGATGTTTGCTTCGATGTCGAATTTGAAGCGGTAGGCTTGGTGGACTAGTTGGGGCCGTTGTGGTTGAGGCTGTGGTTGAGGCGGCTGTTGCTGTTGTTGTTGCTGTTGTTGTTGGAGGAGTAAAGGGAGGGGGAGGAGTGGTGGTGGTAAGTTGTGGGCTGTGTTTGGCTGTTGATGAGGATGCTGTAGAGATGATAAAGGGTACCCTGTCGGGGGCGGGAGGGACGGGAACGCTAATGGTGAGGAGTATGGTGGTGTGTAGAGGCCACTGCGGTTGGCAATGGTGTTCTTATTGCTGCTGCAGCTATTGCTGACGGTGGAATCAAAATGGAGACCATTGCGGGCCGGTTCTGCGAGCGTCGGGATGGGATTGCTTGATGATGACCTTGACGGTGAAATGATGCTGCTACTACCGCTGCTGATGGGAGATGGAAATCCAGTGGCGCTGGGCCCGGTCGTGAAGAGCGGCTGCAGAGTGGTCGACACAGAGTGTTGGAGCGGATGATTCGGGATAGGGGTCATGGTGCCAGGGAACCGGAAGTCGAACTCGAACTGAAATTCCTGGTGAACGATGAAGATGAGGATCTTGAGTCGTGGGAACTTGGCCAGGTTTGTGAGCAACTTTCCCATGTTGGTCTTGGATACCTTCCAGCTCAACACTGGGTGGCAGATCCCCGTGTAGATGCCGTAGGATGTTCCGAGCGCTAGCCGGTTGATGTTATCTCGAAGTAGCGGGATTTGGCTCATGAAATGGAGAGTGCGGTGAAGCCGCTTGACGAGTAGGTACGGCTCAAGAAGGAGGACGTCTCGAGACGGGTCGACGTATTTGGTTGTCCTCCCCAATGTTAGAGGCTTGTAATTGTGAAGAACAAAAGATCGACTCTCACGACACACGGCTGCTAAGGCTGGCGGAGGTTCTGGATGGATGTTGGCAAACATCAAACCTTCATGGGGAGGGGTCTTTTGCTTCGAGTTTGGTGCATCTAGAACTTCATAAACCCGTGGTTCTGGCAAAGAGAACTCCCATATGATGTTTCGCAGCTCGGCCGGTAGCCGTTGAAAGTTGGTAAATTTGTCCATCGAGTTGACTGAGCAGCACTGATGGACGCCGTAATGATCATAGTGCATTGCGAGTGCTATTTATTCGTATCGTGCTGATATGCCGCTGCCGATTTTCCACGGCCTTCGCTTGGAAGATAAATAGAACCCACAGGATTCGTCGTGGTGTATTCGGTCTTGCGGAATGGTGATAGTGTTGTCGCTCCTGAATCGTCCTAGACAGATATCGCTTGGTCACGCCCTCCACGATCTTTCACCGCAGGTATTCGAACTGGCACTCGAGATGGATGAGTAACTCGAGAAGCGGAAAGGTCTTAAATGCCGTTTTCGATGTGTTCCGATCAAGTCTGTACCACCGTTTATTAACAGGCTGACGAACTGGCCACGACAACATGGCCCTGGATAGCGAGGGGAATTACCACAATAAGGTGTCAAAGACGTGGAACTCTTATATCTCCTAGTTAATGACTAGCCCTAAGAACAGTGAATCAAGAAAGTCACAAGCCGTAAACAAGGGCTTTGTATCACGTCATCTAATCTTGATATGGTCAAGTGGCTAGGAGGAAAGAGAAAGTCGATACGAGTGTAAAGATGCGTTGAAGGATCAGATACATATGATCTAGGGTTTAGGCTCGCCCCGTACCTGTGAGCTTCAGCTCCGTCACTTGACAAGCCATTTTCAGTGACGAACCCACCGTCAGTCTTGAGACAATCTAAGCTAACTAGGCGTGCCAGGTAAGCCAACATCCAAGTGCGCAAACTTTTTAGGAAGCTTGTCAGGAACAAGGAAGAGCAGGACTTGCCCAACGCTAGGAGACCTGGCTATGCGAGTTGCTCTACACGGTAAGGCGTGCCCTTGACTGGAGCAAGCACATTAGGATGGAGAGGCGAGACCTTCCGCAAGGAGGACGCTCTAACACTAGACTGGCCGTGGACTACTTGGAACAGGCACCAACATGACGGGTGGTGATTCAAGAATCGTCTGACGACCGCCGGTTGCCGCTAGGCACTGTCGAGGTTTGTCATGTTCATGTCATACATACCTTGAATCAGGGCGGGATCCACGATATCCATACCTTTGGCCATTGGGATCGAAAACTGCTGCCGTTCGGACGGGTCCCGGTGACCTAGAAGCGGGATGAAAGGATACCCCGTACTGGAGGGGTCCTTTGACAGCGTGGTGGTAAACAGGTGATTGCGAACTTGCCTGTAAGGGGACTCGATTCAGAAGAAATACTGGGTTAGTTAGTACCGCTTTTTTTCATTCGATTTGGATACCTTCTAGCCAGCTATAGTATAGTGTTGCCCACTTTTCCAAGCCGATCGCAAGCCAAGTGGGTATGTGAACGTGGCCATACAAGGGGGTGCAGGGGTAAACTAGCTGGCTGATACTCGCTTATATGCCCGGATAAGGTATAGCGGCACGCTATCCCCTTTCTGGGGGTATCCAAATCGAACGAGAAAAAGCGGTAGTGGACAAGCAGACGGATGATACATGACTAGGGACTGGTATGAGCTATTCTTAGCACCTAGGGACCGCCTTCTATGCCTGCAGCGTTTCAATTCATTAGTATCCAGGCTTACCGATCTTGGAGCCATGGTAACGTGCCGTCGAAACAGAGTTGCAGTTTACGCGGTGGTGTTGGAACCGAGGGGTAGGGGTCAAGCGGCTGGACCGGCCGCGTACCGTAGGTAGAGGGAAGCGGGGGTCTAGTTCAAGTTGGCTGCTAGAGCTTATAGCTCAGTAGTCTAGCGAATGACTTGAACATTATCATTGCGCAGGTTTCGTAGATGGCTTCAAAGTAGACATCCAGACTTGAACTTTCTGAGCAAGCAAGTTGCGGATCCCAGCCATGGAGAGGATGACAGGCACAGTTGTTAGTGCTGATTCCGGGCTGGAGTACTTGATGGAGTAGAAACCGACGAGGCGTAGGAACTAGTTGCGGCGAATATGCCATTGTGTATTCGGAATATCGTATAGCATGCGTCAATTCCGATATGAACGCCTCTTTCGCTTTGCGCTGTGCCCAATATCCAATACATTGTGGACATTGTTACGGATTGGTAGGACATCCGAAGGGTAACACCAGGATCCATGGATCAGCTCGTAGCTGGCTTGAGTTCAGCGACGACAAGACCGACTATCAGACTCCAGTCTCGACTTGGAAGACCGTACACCCCACGCACACGAGACGATGTGGGTGACGACGATCAGTCATTACGGTTATGCGATGGCCAAACGCTGGCGCGCCGATGGATCCTCGCATGCTTGTTTCGCATAATCTTTCCTCATCCCTTTAACGGTGAAAATGTATCATTTTTGCCAAGATCCGGGGGTGGCCAATCGGCTGGCCTCGTTTTATCCACTTCTACATCTGTGACCATGCAGATACCTCGATTTCGCCAGCTTTTGCAGCACTTTTGACATTGCATCAGATGTGGAGTGTGGGCGGTGGAGGTCGTGCCAGAATCAACCAATCGCCTGCTTGGCGACCGTTTTGAGGGACGAGTTCAAAATCGCCGAAATATCCATTTCAAAACCTCAACACTACGGCTAAAAATCTAGTAATGTTTGCGTTCGACAATGCAGTCTAGTAAGTCTGTCTTGCTCTCTTAACACACCATGCAGAATCGCTGATTTTGCCAGCAAAAACGACACTTTTGTCATCGTCGATCTTTTGCATGGACTCGCTGGCTAGCGTTGCTTGGCTGCGTCAACAAGTCACAAAGTACTCGAGGTAGAGGGTGGTCTTGGCAAAAATGATACATTTTAACCGTTAAAGGGATATCAACCGGCGACTTGGAGGCTCGGGGCGTGGGCGACAATATGTGTTAGCTGAGAGCGGAACGAGCACACCGTCCACACATGTTCCCTCGGCTGGGACATTTGAGCGCAAACGATGCCACTCTATACGGAGCAATGCCCCATGTGTAGAGTTTCAAAGACAGTAGGCGAGGAAAATGGAAATGGAGCCCGAGATGATGTGGCCCGTCGTTTTGCGCTGTAACGTACTATCCCATATGTGAGCAATCAAGAGTTCAGCTTCTGCTTGGTCAGGCTTGTCAGGCTTGTCGGGGGCCCAAAGGCCCAAGGACCTGGAGTGCCTGGCTGCGAAGGCGAAGGACTCGAGGTCGAGGAGGGGTCGCACAAAACAGGAGACATTACCACGACTCCAATTCCCGCCAACGATATTGAAGCATCCGAAGCTTCAGTGGTGGAAGTGGGTAGCTGGGTAGGTAATTGGAAGCGGCGCTGACAGTGTGTGGTCGGTTGGTGCTGGAGGTCTGGTACGGCGTCAACATTCTCTCGGACTTGTGACATTGGCTGACCGCAGAATGCTACGGCGTAACAGATGCCAAGACCGAAAGGTGAGTGGCCGAATGCTCTGCCAGCTGTCAATATCTCACAGAGCAAGAAGGATGTTGATTGGCTAGACATGCTGAGCCCACCTCAAAACCCAAAATTGTGGGTCGCAACACATGACTAAGCTGTTCAGGATGCTCCACTAAAATTTTGAATATCTAGACCTCGAACCGAATTTCCTTTTCCTTCCTCTTTTCTCTTTTTTTTTTTCCTCGTGCGGCGGTCACGACTCATTCAAAACATTACCCGTGTTGCTTCGTTTTCATCTCTCTCGGGAGATTCCGTGAAAACGTCGCGTCAGTCGTGGCCTAGATAAATCATATTGCAGGCCGATTTCCTCGTCAGTCAGTCCATCGAGAAACAACCCCTTAGGGCTGGATGGTGATGAAGAGATCGGACATTTTATCTTGGGCTACTTTCTGTGACTGTTAAGCGTAAACAACCATTGATGTCATTTTTGTGATTGCGAGCATTGTCTTAAGACCAGCTCTGCGACTGAACTGGTGTCATCGTGTTGATTATACGTCATGTTCGGCTATCACAGGGATGTCGTGGTCAACCACGGCTGTGTGAATTGACACATTTCTTGTACCGGCATGATGTTTGAGTACCCGGCCATTCAGCCCTGGAGTATCGTGGTGCTGTGCGTACAAGGACTTGCTATAAGACTGTGCCTATAGCATCTCGATGGCGTATAGATCTGTGAAGAACGCACTCATACTTTGGATATGGGACTGGATGTTTTCCAATGCGCATGTTCGTTCCCTATGGCACGATCAAAACGCCTGCTGCCTGATATTAGTGGTATCTGAATGCTCAATATCTGACGCTCTAACCGACCGCCTCATAAACCTGTAGTGACTGCCCACGCTGATCTGGTTCGGCGACCCCGACTTCTAACGGTAAGAACAAGATCATAACTCGTCCAAGTGTCAGAGCACCCGGGCGCTCGACATCAACGCTCCTTTTCCTCTTCTACTCGCCCGGGAGATCACCGATCTTCTCCAGTTTGCCCATATCTCTGGCTGCTCCTGACTCTCCAATGAGCCTCAGCCTATCAATCCTGACCTTCTCGCTATCACCGTCGCCATTGACAACAAACAGAACTAAGCTGTTAATGTTTTGGAACCGGACGTAACGCAGAGGAATGCTGGCAGTTCCTTCCTTGTTCCAGTCACTCTCTGACAGCTCGATATCTTGCGTAGCTTGAAGATCCTCCGCCTCGTCAAACCCGAGATTGTGCGGCTTGTTGACAAAAAGCTTGATCGTCTTCGGCCTCATGGGTACCTCGTCGTCGTCATCGTCGGCGGGAGGCAAGGAGGTAATCTGGTAGAATAATGTCAGTTGCGTCGTTCAACATCTACCCAAAACTTCGGCAGGACCAACCTGGAGAGTATGCAACTTCAGCATAGACTGGAAGGGCACGAAGAGCAGCAGTTGATCGTCGGTGTCACTTTCTACCCAATCCTTCGTGGTTCCTTTGCCTCCGGACAAGGCACTTGGCTTTTCACTCGAAAAAAGCACCCGGACGCCACCGGTCTCTGTGTCGACATTCAAAAGCTCAGACCGATGGAGCTCAACCTGATCGGTAACATCCACGTATCCGCGGGGAAGTGCGGCACCCTTCCAGTTGCTGGAGCTCCCGCTTGCCTGTTCAGTCTTTGCCGAGTCAACTGCGCGTTTGAGTTTATCAACCAGTTGCGCCAGCCTCCTAGGATTGTCACCGGCAACCTTGTCGATTTCCTTGCCGTTCTGGAAGAGCATAGTCGTCGGGAGGGTCGTGATGCTGTAGGCGCTCTTGATCGCCTTTAACTCGTCCACGTTGATCTTTGCGAGCTCTAAGACCGTGCCGCGTCCTTCGAGGCCTTGGGAGTGGTGTTCGAGAATGTGGATAGCTTCTAGCGAGGCTGTGTTACTGGGGGAGTAAACTGGGAGGAAACTATGTCAGCAAGCTGTTATTGACGAACCGCGCACCACCAGGGAGAGAGAGTGTGCGTAAAAGAAACGCGAATGCTATCACCAGGGTATGCGATTCATGACGGGGGGATCGCTTCCTCGAGCGACTGGGGTAGGAGTAGAACTTACATTGTGCCACGACGATTTTCGTGGCATCCAGTAGGGAACTCCATTCCGCTGGGCTCTTGATTTCGACTGCGGGCGACGCCATCTTGATCGATACTGGAAAATGGCGAAGTGGTAGAATAAGGGAGCTTGTGATGGCGGGGTTGCAAGCTGCAAGAATCAACGAGAGTGGAAGCCAGCCCGGCGATGACAACACAGAAGTGGAAGCTTCAGTCCAGTCTCGAGCTTGCAGTGATGGAGCCTTCTTACTACGCGGTCAAGTCGTACCTACCTACGCAAACTGTACATCTGCTGTCGGCTCTGTGTATTTACCAGCGTTACATAGCACCTACCGCAGCATGCTAGGAAGTGAAACTTTCTGCAAAGAAAGTGGAAGCCGCGAGTGCAAGTGAAAGGAACTCGGCGAAACAAAGCGTCACGGTAGGCACTACGATTTGTATCCGTGCCACGTGTGGCTTATCAGGTACAAACTACCCCACCGTCTGCAGTGAGTTTAGTTGACATCGCTTATCGCAGGCGAGCTCAGCTTTGAAGTTCTCCCGACCTTGTCGTTTCGAGATTTTGCGACACAGCATTCAAAACAGCCGTGATCTCACATAATGCCTTGACTTTCACTGTTCTATATCACACCCTTGGCTCTGTAGTTCCACCCAAATCAACGATTCACCAAGTCCTCAGGCCAAGATGGCCTCACTCTCTCAACAACAACCTCCTCCACGATAAAGTCAAGGGCTCCGTCGCTTCTCCAAAAGGTCGTCCCCGGCTCCCCGCTTCGTTGTGACCGCTAATCCCCACCTCGTGGATTTCCATCCAATGTTGGGCTTTCATTCTGCCAGGACTGTTGGACTGTTGGTGCCATGGGTGCCGAGCCCGAGATCCCAACTGTGACAAGGGTCACAATTTCAGGGGTAGACGGTCCTGCGGTCCCAAGTCCAGTCTCGAGGCCTGGCGTCCAGTCGCAGACCTCAACGAGCCCCAGCGAGCCCAGCCTCATGAATTTCCAGCGGTGAGAAACTGACGTGAATGGGTTGAATTATGTACTGGCCATAGGGCTACCTTGGGACTGTCGGACTGTTGTTTGGGCTGGCAAAGGCATGATAGGTTTCGAGAACCAATCCCCTCTCCAATCTCGCCGTGTTTCATTACCTTATCCTACCGTTCACTTATACATGCACAAAGTCGAGTCTCGAAGCGTGGTGACAACGCGTTCCAGACGTGCCACGGCAGCAATTCAAGAAACAGCGGATACATATGTCTGTGTTAGCTGTCAATCGCCGTGCAGATTTTGGCTCCTGAAAGGGGAAACTCAGCTCACAACATTCTTCCCACCCTTCCCCGGACACGTCAAGCCGCTCCTGTTGGTCGGAGAGAGTCCCATTCTCCTCCACTTCCAGAAACCTAAACGGCCCGGACCTGCGTGGAAGCAATCCTATCTTTTTCTCGAACCATCAAACCTTTACCAGCAACCCGGTTGAAGAACCAAGACGAGAACAACGCTATCGTATTCATACTTTGACTCAGAAAAGCAATATAGTACTGCCCGCTCACCAGAACACACATACACAAATAAACCCAACCCAGCACCGCCAACATGGGTCTCTTCGGCGAGGGTTCCATGTTCTCCAGCCGTTCATCAAAATCGAAAAGGCCAAAGCCCTCGCACCGGTCCTCATCCTCTCGAAAGAGCAAGGAACAAATTGAAACCAAGGAACGAGACCGGGAGCTCAGAACACGGGAAAAGGAACGGGAACGCGAATCCAGGGAACGAGAACGAGAACTAGAACGCCAACGAGAAAGAGAGAGGGACCTTGAACGGGAGCGAGAGCGGTCACCACCACCATCAAGGGCCCTCTTTTCCCCTCCGGATGCCAGTGACAGCAGCGGGAGAAGGCGGAGGCAGGAGAGTTATAGAGGGGAGAGACAGGAGAGTTATAGAGCGGATGAAAGGGCAGTAGTACCGAGAGGAGGACCCGAAGGGGAAGCGGGAGCAGGAGGAGGAGCAGGAGCAGGAGGCCTAGTCGGCTTCCTAGCATCCCTCCTCCTCGGCGACGACGACGACCTCGACGGCATGGGATACGGCAGCGACTCCGACTCTGATAACAACCCGCGGCGCTCATCTCCCAAGACTCCCAAGTCCCGCGGCGGGCATGGGTATTCCGATCCAGACATGTACGGGGACGACGGACCTCCACGTGACTACTTCTCTCTCAGTCGACATAACAGCAGCCGACTTATCGACACTCTCGGCGGTGGCACCCCGCGCAGCAGCCACGGTAGCAGACCGGAAAAGCCTCCCAAACGACCATCGTTCTTTAAATCATCTTCTTCCTCAGGCAGGCGAAGTTCCTTCTTTGCCAAGTTCCGTACGTTTTTCGTCACCCTCCTCCCTTCTTGTCCATCCTTCTCTAACACCATATGTGAATAGGCCGCTCCTCCTCCTCCTCCTCCTTCTACAAACGCTCCCCACGCCCCCGCCTAATCAAAAAACTGCTCAAAAAACTCAAGCGTCTCCTCCGCGACCTCGCCTACTACGCCCAGCGCCATCCCATGAAAGTCTTTATGTTAGCAATAATGCCGCTCATCACCGGCGGCGCCTTGACGGGCTTGCTCGCTAAGTTGGGCATCCGTCTCCCAAAAATCGTTGATAGACTGCTGGCGCTGGCGGCCAAGTACTCGGCTGGCGACTCGTTGGGTGCGGTAGGTGAGGTGGCGAGGTTGGCGAGGGATGGGATTGGTCTTGGTGGTGGTGGTTCCAGCGGCGGCGGCGGTGGTGGGAAAGCAGCAGGAGCTGGGGCGGCGGCGGCGATGATGGGGAATGCAATGGCTAGGGGGTTTAACACGACAAAGGTGGAGAGAGGGAGGAGAGGAGATTCGGTGTGGGAGAAGAGGACGATGGAGAGGGATGGGGTGTTTGGTGGATCTGGAGGGCCGGGGGTGAGTTGGCAGGAGGGGTTGAGGAGTGTTTTGAAGATGTTATCGGATTAGGACAGAGGAAGGCTGACTGACTAAGAAGGACAAGGGTGGACATGTCTCTGAGTATTTGGGTGTTTTGGGCGTTTTGCGGGCCGGGCGGACCCAACTTGTTTTTGGGTATGTGGTACATGAGGTACGAGACATGGCTGATTTGTCGTATCTACTTTCTTGTTTTTGGTTACATATGGTGGCCCTGAGCGGTGTTGAGCTTGTCAGGGAGCGACTTCTACGTCCTCTGCATCACATTACATTGGGCAGTGATTCTATGGAAATGATCAAAAAGAAGCATCAAGAGATTCGACAAACAGTGGACCGAAAGCGTGAATAGGAGAATAAATATTAAAAACCACAAACTACTATACCTATCGACGCAATACACACACACAAGACATCTAGCCAGCCAGTCTCCTGTTTCTTTTTTTGCCCATGTCCGAGTGCAACCGTACCCATCCATAACTTAAGGTCCCGAGCTCAAGTAACCATTCTCAACCACGACTTCTTCGCTTGGAAGAAGAAGATGACTTGGAAGAACTACCAGTCAATATCTCCTTCCGCTTGACGATTGAGGGCGGGTCACCAGACGTCCTCCTAGACGAAGAAGAAATCATGTCGTGGGATTGCTCCTCAGCGACCCGTCGTTCTCTCGCACGCTCCGATCGGTCATAATGGCTGGTGCTCCTCCCGGCGGAACTGCTGTTGATCCTTGATGAATGCCGGTGCCTGTCTTCCTCGCCCACCGAATAGTCGCCCGGGCTTAGATCGCTGGTCGTCCGGTGTCTGTCTGATGTTGTCCGACTCCTGTAGTCGCCTGTGTACGTGGGGCGAGTGGTGCCGCCGGGATGCAAGTACTGGAAGGGATCGACTCCGCTTCCGCTTGAAGCTTGCCGCGAGATATCGTGGTGGGGAGAACTGCCCGAGGCTCCGGGAGATATGTCGCCGTAGGAAGGAGAATCCCGAGAACGCCGAATGGGGCCGGGTTGGTCTTTGACGTACGAATAATTAAAAGGCGAGGAGCTCTGCTCCCTCTCAGCGGTAGTTGACGACCCGCTGGGAAGATGTGCCGGAGGAACTGGCGACTGTTCCCGCGGGGTTCGCGAAGCTTCCCCACGAGAGGAGCTCCGAGGTGCCTCGATTTGGGCAAGAGCACCTAGCGGTACCGCGATCCGCTTCTCCTTTTTCTTCCGCTCTTCGCCGTTCTGACGTCGTTGATACCGTTCGAGAGCTGCCAGTTCGTCCTTTGTCAGCTTGACGTCGGCCTTGCCCTTTGCCTGAGCCCGGCGTATTCGTGCCAGGGCAGACTCGAGGTGGATGCTGTCCTCCTCGTCGCTCGCCGAGTCCTCCGAATCATCGTCTGTCGTGTCCGCCCCATAGGTATGTTTTCCCCGTAGCCTCGCGCCACCACCGTCTTTATTGCCCATGTCGATGCCCGTGAACCGAAGGGGATCGCTAGCAAATTTATTACCCGAAGCTTTTGAAACCAACCCCCCAACGCCTTGTGTAGTATTAGTGCCGCCGTCATCGCTATCCAGTTCCTCCACCACACGCCCAGAACCCCACCAACCCTCAGCATCACTCCCGTTGCGCGCCCGCTCGCGCCTCGATGGTCTTCCCCATTGGGGCGCAGATTTGGGAGCTCGCGGCCGACCATTTAGACCGCCTCCCCGGAAAAAGCCTCATCGATGGGCTTGTCCATAAGCGAAGCATGGCCAATGATGACCAAGCCGCTGGCGCCAATCAACCACATGACAGTGAGGAAGGGCGAAGAGAAAAGACCGATCGGGATGGCAACGACGTACAATCCCGTGTACAGCTGCGACGTAGTGAAGCGGTGCTGGCCAATCTCGAGATCACGGCCGTCGAGCTTGCCGATGAACCACATGCCGGCAACCACGAAGACGATGTCAAAGAGCAGCCAAGGGTTGGTGAGCAAGGCGTAGATGCAGAGCATCACGAACACGACGGCATAGTTGCTGGAGAAGTGGCCAAGGTTATAGTTGACGCGGGACTGCATCTCGGCGAAGTTTTCGGGCTTGGAAAGGCGCTTGAAATCGAAGAACTCGGAGAGAGGGCGCAGGTTCGAGAAGCGGTTAGCAATCGAGCCCGAACGGAAGTTCTGGAAACGCTCGCCCATGTTGAGGCGAGACGTCAGGACGTCTATGGGGATCTGAATTCGCGACATTGTGACTGTGTGAGTAGAGCGGTTGAATGCACCGAGTGCGTAGCTGAGATTGTAGGTAGTCGCACGGCGTTTCGAGTGCCAAAGTTGGTGTTGCGTGAGGCAAGAATGGGTTCGAGGATAGGAAACGCGTGTGAAGTTGCGGTGGGCTGCGATTATGAGATCTGGCAAGAACACGGAGGTCAGACTTGGGGGCGAATCAAAATAAAACGCTGGTGGGCGCAGCCACTAAAAAGAAGGGAATGGCATTGGGCCAGCATGTGCAAATGCTGAATGTACCTAACGATAAGGGGCAGGCTGCAGAGGTCCTTTTTTTTTTGATTGCGGTACGCGAGCATTGGCGGGGCGATGCCGCGATGGGAATGGGGACAAAGGGGGGGTTTTTTCAGGAAGATGGTTTTTACGTACCCCTTCACTCTTTTATGGAGAGAAGACGGCACTCGTCAGGCCTTACAAGCAACTCCAGGTTCACAAGAGAGATGTTCGTTTGAGGTTTTAGAGAGATGAATGTCTGAAGGTATCCAATCTTGGACCGAACAGGATCCCCGCGGGCGGTTGCTTTGAAAGTCAGGGAACCGAAAATGGTGATGTTCCAGAATAGGGGGTGGGTTGACGCTAGCTGACTCCCCCAGTGTCGCGGCGCTCCTTGTGAAAAGCCCCTGGGCCTGTGCTGCTGAGTGGCGGGTTGACCTGACTGCCCGAAGTGGCCCCCCGTGTCCGAGCCCCCTGCCGGTCAGACGAGTGGGGCTGAACCGTCCGGTGTCTTCCGGTATCGATTCGGTGAGGTTCCCGTGGGAATTCCTTCTTCTGCCCACCTTTCCCGAGCAACGTCCTCGGAGGGTGGATAGAAGGTGAATGGGATGAATTCAGGAAGAGTTCAAACTCAATGGTATGAGGGAGCGATCAGGCTTTTAAGAGCAACGGCTATGCACAACCGATAGAGGGTTATCTCGCTTTCCAACAGGAAATGGGATTGGGTGTTTCAGTCCGCCAGAGTGAAAGCCATCGAAGCCCAGGCACCCATGGACCGCCCATTGGGTGCTGATCGAGTTGGCGACGGCGGGGTTGAAGGCTACCTACTGCAGTCTTGGATTCGCTGCATGCCTTGGTGTAAACGGCTGCATGCTGCGTGTTGACTGCACTTTCCATTCGGTCCCGTCCTGGTCAACGAGGAATGGAAGGTGCAATATCCAACAAACAGAATTCCGGATTGTAGTATCGTACTCTAGCAACAAGGTATACGTCGAAGTGATGCCTAACGAGGAACGATCTACCCGTGTCTGCCAAAGCTACCTAATTGCGGCTTCCTCCGTCATGTTGTGTACCCTCTGCCGTTGGGCTGCACCAACCAAGATGACATGGACAGCAAGAGAGTTCCTACACTACAGACAAAATAGTCTACAAACCAATTGCCTGGATGGGATCGAACTAATCTGGGATTATGTCGCTCTGAACTCGGTAATTTCTTGTTGCCTGTTTGACGGCCTGCCCCAGCAATCCGGCTTGATGTCGTGAGCCTCTCATCTAAAGGCTGGTCGTACCCGAGACCAACTCGGAGGAAATATCTCATCTGGGGCAGCCCTTAGGATGGATTCGAACAAGCTTTCCGTTGATTGCCTCATCTTCCAGCGCGGAAAATCTACAACACCAAAGCAAGACAGACCACCCGTTGTTGCAGTTATATCCGGAAACATCCAAGGCGGAGGAGACATCTTCAACTCCTTGTGAGCCTCGTCGTACGCCAAAGAGACGAAGACGTGACGGACCTTGGTGTCGGATGCGGGATCCGTCACGTCAAGAAGGCGACCAGTATCAGCTATTTCAGGGACTCGGTATCCAGAAAGAAGTTATAAAAGGAAGTGAACGAGTTAGCTGGAATGTCAGACTCCGTTGCCCAAACATGTCTTGCGTAACATGGAGGTTTAAATAACATCATCTTCCTGAAAGGCCCAAAAATACCGGTCTTTCACCTGCTCGTACCTTCCTCCGTTTTGTCCGGAGTTGTACTTGGAAAGTTCTATCAATGGCATCAAGTTGATGCGGCTTGTGATGGGGTTTCGTCCCTCGGGTTGTCGTCATGGAGAAAGTTGATTACTATATCAACAGACGAATCCCAAGGGACCTTCGAGTTCCCTCCTGGTTTCCAATATGAACATATCGCCGACCTGGTACACTCGTTCTGAGCCACTCCGCTCCTCTACCTTACTACCTGTATAACCTCACAACGGCTTGGTACTCTCACAGACGACCTCCTTGGACTGCCATCAAGGAACCTCTCTACCAAAGAGTTTCCAGAAACAATGCCTATCCGACTCCTATATCTCCTCCTCCTGGGTGTCGCCAGTGTCACCACACATGCAACCCGTACCCCTGCCGTACTCGACGACGGTCATGACCTAAACCAAGTCCCGGCCTTCAACGTCACCAACTTTGAGGCATCAGCCATGGTCCTCAGTAACCGAAACTTGTAAGTCTCCCTGCCCTTCTTTTCATCTGCCAATACAACAATCCGCTAACCTCCTAAACCTAACTGTTAACCCACCTCTATCCAGCTACAAATTCGACGTAACCTTCTACCACGAAGCCACCCCCGTCCACTGCGAAACAATGGGAACAACCATTAACCACCAGTTGACCAGCATTCCGCAGACGTGGTGTCCTGGTCCAGGTTCAGGTGGCAGCGGGTACGGTGGAAACGGAAATAATAACCAAAGCAACAGCAACAGCAGCAACAACTCATCAACAACAACGGGACCCGGTGTCTCCTTCAAATGGACCGAGCAACCGGACGGAAGCGCAGCATTGTTGATTGTGCGCCGGATAAATGACAAAGTGGTAGACACGGCTGTGTACAAAGTCACGCCGGACTGTATACCGATGATGGGGGATAATATCTTTCGGCATCAGGTGTATGAGGGGCCGGAGAACTTCTCGGTGCCGGCTTATCGGTCTTCGGAGTCGGGTTGATGCTGTGGTGGCTTGAGGGGTGGTTGGCTATGTGTTGCTGAGCCGCTTGCTTGCTCTACATATGTTTACATGGTTAGGTTCTCCGGGGACATCAAGTTGTGGAAATGGGACCTCGTAATTTGGTATTCGGTGTATTTGGGAGTGAGGTAGAAGGACATAAAAACCACACCTTGTTCTCTAGAACCGACTTTTCTCCAACATCTTCTCTCTCGATACCCTATCATCCGATCCCACCACGGACTACAAAGAGATACACCCACCCGCACTATCCTCAATAAAAATCCCACCATAGATCTGCCCTTCATCGATACCACTCTCCTGATACCCCGAATTCACCACATCATCAGTACCAGTAGGTTTCTTGAGGATACCAATCTGATACTGGCCCTCTCCCGCATTATTATTCGGCACCGCCTTGGTGACACTCCGCAAAGGTTCATCACCCTTGGAATAGTAGACTTGTAGCGTGCTGTATTTTTCATTGGTCATGTCAGAATTTCTCGCCCTCCAGAAGCCAACGTCGACAAAAGAAAAGGGGGGGATGGGGGCGTACTTCTTGTTGAAATCCAAAGTAATAGCAAAGTTCTGCCACTCCTTCTTCTCGATAGGCGTCGACCAAATCAGCTTGTTCTCCCGGCTCATGATCTTGAACGTATTCTTCGGCAAGCCTGTCTGGCCGATGATGGTGCCGGTTTGGAAGTTGAACTGGTTGGCTGACCAGTCGGAGGTTTCGTGCCAGACGTTCTATCACACGAGCCTGTCAGTTAAAACAAAGACGACCGAGGGCAGCATAGAGCAGGAAGCAAAGAAAGAGAGAAAGAAAGAAAGAAAGGAGAGGAGGAAAGGAAAGGACCAAAAAGCTTACAAGATACTCATGCGTCAAATTCAACCCCCTCTTCCCATCCTGCCTAACGCTAAAATGAAGCGTCTTCACCCCTTTCGAGGCCGGACTACCGGTATTCGTGCTATTTTGTTTTCTTCATATCAGCAAATCATCCTCCTAGCCTCAACCCCAAGTAAACCCTCCACCCCCCAGGTAAATCAACATCATCAGAGTGTACTCACTCCCCACTAAAAATCAACCCAGCCCTCCGAAACCCATACTGCGTCTTGAAAACACTCTCATCCGTAATCGTCACCTCCAAAGGTTTATGACTGCAATTGTCAAATCGACTAGCACCCTCCTTGGGGTCAGGGGACTTGAGGATCTGGCTCCATTTGAGACTAGACCCCTTGACGTTGTCCGGGTTGAAGAGGGAGGTGGCGGAGCTGTCGAAGTCGGTTAGTTGTGTGCGGGTCTTGATGCGGCCGTCGAAGATTAGGGGGCATTTGATGGATGCGGCTTTGTTGTGGTCAGGGGGATGGGGAGGACGGTGGTCGGGCTGGGGGATGGCGAGCACGGCGGTGGCTGCGGTGAGAAAGAAGATGAGGATGGTTGGGGTGTGCATTTTGAACGGCAGATGGAGGGAATATCGAAGACGTACTCCGACTTGAGAGGTTCAAGATGGAACTGGTCCCAGGCGGAGGGATAACTTATTATATAAATCGCACTCTTCTACTACTACGTATTGAACCCCGGGTCATCGTTCCCCGGCTGATTTAGGCGGACGGCATCGTCAACCGACCGCACACACCTAGGTAATCCCATTCGGCCGGGATCGTGGTCCAGTGTTCCTGGAGTTGAGATGCCGATGCGACGATACTACAAGGGGATCACGTCCCGAATATCCGGATCGGGTTTGTGGGGAAATACTACTACCTTCCGTACTCTGGGAAATCTGGGGAAGCACCCAACCACCAACCTACCATCCATGAGCTAGAGTTCGGTCCATTGATCCTGGTTATTTACAGATTCGCTTGCTCATCGTTCAAGTGTTCGGATTCTTCATGGGCAGAAGCCGAGCACCAACTGAACGGATGGGTTGGACCGAACTGGCGGAATGACACCCCAGGATGCATGTCTTTAGAAGCGGGGTGAGTAATATGCACTCTCAATCGAGCAAAGAGTACAATAACTGTGAAGGTATAATATACCATGCTTCCCTTTCCTCGTATATCTAAAAACTGTATGCAAAGAACAACTGACCACCTGCTTATAACCAACCAAGCCGAAACGCCTCTTTTGTCCACCAAAACGCCAGGAGCATGGAGCAATCCTCTACCTTGAGCCAGACATTGCTTGTCATGATCAAGCTGTAGGAAGAGCACGCTTCTTCATGCCATTAGGCTGCGCGTTGGCAATTTTCAGCCATTCGCCGTTAAAAGCATTGACGAGCCAGTTAGTCAGTTCTGTGTATCTCAGTTAGCATTTTCCAGTTCCGTTCAGCCATAACAACACAATGGTATGTATACTCACTATCAAACACAATCCGGTTAGCATTATGGAAGTAAATGCCATGATCACTATCCGGGAAAACATGAACATCATAGTTCTCAACGGTTGACTGATCAAGCCGGTCCAAAAGCGTCAGGGAGTTCTGCAAATGAACATTATCGTCGGCCACGCCATGCATCAAGAGGAAGCGCACGTTCTGCGAAAGGGCGGTGACGTTGGTGACGGCGGCTCCTTCGTAGCCTTCGGGGTTCGTCTGCGGAGTGCGCATGTATCGCTCCGTGTAGATGCTGTCGTAGAAGCGCCAGTCGGTGACGGGGGCAACGGCCATGCCGTACTTGAATGTCTGTCCCGCATCTTGCTCGAGGGTCTTGAGCGTCATGTAGCCGCCGTAGCTCCAGCCCCAGATGGCAAGGCGGTCTTCGTCGGTGTAGTCCTTTTGAGCCCAGTGCTTCGCGGCGGCGATCTGATCGTGCGACTCCCAGGTACCGAGGTTGCCCCGGATAATGACGCGGTTCTTGCGGCCGATGAAGCCTGTTCCACGCCCGTCGACCGTGACACAGATATAACCAAGACCGGCAGCCACGAAGGACTGGAAGTCGACGGCGAACGTTTTCTTAACGGTCTGAGAGACGGGGCCACTGTACTGTTGGAATAGCACGGGGTACTTCTTGTTCTTGTCAAAGTGTGGTGGGCGTCTCTCGATATAATTGAGTTCTACGCCATCAACGTTGATAGTTCCATAGATATTGATCGGAAGTTCGTGCTTCTTGGCCTTTTCTCCGAGATCTTTGTTCTCCTCCACGACATGCTCGTACTTGTCAGGATTGCTCGGGGTGCTGATGACCTTTTGCCAGGGAATGTCTGGGCCCTGATAGGATACCAAGGCGTATCCGGCACCGGTCGAGAATGAGATGGCGTAGTAGCCCTCCTTGGAAGTATTCGTCACCGGCGTCATATCTTCTCCGGTCAGTTTGACCTGGTAGACATGGCGCTGGATTGAGGATTCCTTAGTAGAAACAAAGTAGACGAGGTTCCTTTGCAGATCAACGGCAGATGGCGCATCGACAACTTCATAATCCCCAGAGGTGAGCATGATGGGGTCTGGGTTGTCCAACGGCGTGAAGTACGCCAAATGATCTCCATTGTCGTGAATAATGGTGTCGACATAGCCATCATCAGGCCGGCCATTGGCGGGATCAGCCGGGATGAACTTGGTCTTGTGAGAGATCTCGAACCAGCCACCGTCGATGGCGTTGACATCGACAGTCCTGACTGCCTTTCCAGTGCGGGATCCCACATCAACCAGCACGACGCGCATCACATCACTCACTCTGTTTGTCTCCTTGATCAATACCTGCTTTCCGGCCCAGACGACCTCGGTGATAAGGCGATCGTCGTCGGCAAAATGGCCTGAGATATCAACGGAGAAGACATCGCCACGCTTCACGTCATAGAACTTGAGGTCGACAATAGGGTTGTGTGCGCCGGCCTTCGGGTACTTGATTTGTCTGACCTCGGGGTAGTTCTCCTCTCCCGGCTTGGGCTCCTCACCACTGGGCCTTGACACAAAGTACTGGATGGGATACTCAGGGACACCCGTCTCGTTGGTTCGCAGGAATGCGACGTAATTGCCGTCCTCGGACCACCAGGTAGCGACCCCACTTGCCAACACCTCTTCCTCGTAGACCCAGTCGGGGACACCGTTGAACACGTCTACACTGCCGTCCCTGGTGATCTGCACAATCTTATCACTGCCGAGTTTGCGAAGGAACATGTTGTTATCCCGTGTGTAGACAATGGCATCACTGGTAGGGCTCCATGACGCCAGCTGGAGCCGAGCCTCGACATCGTAGGGAACCAGAGGCTCAACTTGCTGGGTCTCAACATCAAAGATCCAGTAGACAGCGTAGTATGAGTGGCGCCAGTTGTTCTGGACGTCCGTCGCAAGCAAGACTTTCTTCAGATCCCGGCTGGGAACCGTGACAGTGGGCCAATACGTTTTGTTGGCAAATTCGAATAATTTTTCCTTGATCAGGGTCTTGCTCTTGGAGGCTTGAACGGAGGAAGGGTTCTGAGATCGCACATCTTCGACCACAAGGTAGTCTTTCCCAGCGCCCTCCTTCTCCAGAAGAAGGCCATCTTCTCCGTTTGCACCGGCGATCCAGCTGATGGAGTGGCTCTTGGCGCGCCATTCATTATTCAAGACTTGGTCTAGCGTGACCTTTTTTCCACTGCCGTGCGTGACTGTTGCTTGGGGGTCATGCGCGAAGGAGGAGGATGGTTTGTAAGCCTTGGACGAGACGAAGACGAAGAGGCCGATGACCCAAGTGGCGACCAGCGCTCCCGAGACGATAAATAGCCATCGTCTCAAACTGCGATCCATGCGCTGGCCGTCGCCGGGCGAGCGCTGGTCTGAACGGGAAGATGGGCTCGCATTGCCCAAGAAGGGCCCGGTCTCGAGATCGTCATTGTTTAGCTCGTCCTTGAGCGAGTCGTCGTCGTCGCCATCGGTGCCGCGAGACGGAAATTCCTTGGTGTCGAGACGCTCTTGTATGCGATCGAAGACGATGCTCGTCGTGGATACGGTGGAGTCTGTTTCTTGCGACATGCTTCTTCGATGCTGGCTGGGACTATGGTCTCTGAAGCGGGCGAGGCCAGACCGTAGCGTATCGTCCGAGTACGTGGATGGCATGGTGAGGACGAGCGAGGAACGATTGCGCCCAGATAATCTGCTTTTGTACACGATTGCACCTCGATGTGGCTGTTTGGCGGGATTGACCCGTTCACCGGAAAAAGAGAGAGTGCTACTACTCAATAGCAGCGGGGACTGCGCGGCCGGCGTGCAGTGCGTTGTATTCTTTGTAGGACAAATTGAACCCTAGGGGCAAAACATGACCGATTCGGTCGCTATTCAGATACTGTTTGGGACAAGGACGAGGTGGTCCCTTTGACAGAGCTGGGAGTTGTCGACGTCTCGACTTCGGCCATCTGCGACACCGAGAACGTGACGACGGAGGGCGCCACGCGACAGCCAACGCAGGGGTCCTTGTCTGGTGCAGACTGCTGATTTAACCCTAACCCTGATTCAGGGAGGGAGCTGGATATTGGCTTCAATGACTGAGCAAACACAAGCCGCCTTCCTCCCTTGGAACCTCTGCTCCTGAAGAGATCGGAATGATTTACACATTCGATACAAGGGTTGGTCTAGAAGCATTCTCGAAGTGCTAAGAATTACACAAGTGAGCATACATCGGGTCAGGCAGGTAATAGTCCCAAGTGTCTCTCAGCGTTCGAAGCAATTTCTCGGCTTGGTATCAAGATGCGGGTAGGGGTATCGCTCAGGTATCAGAAACCAAGTTGTCACACAAACTCATAGCGACCCAAAAGGTTGGTTCGGCAATTACTTACTATACTATGTATGTATCACCTGGATGAGCTTAAATCAGTTGAAGACATACCTGAAAGAGGGCCGAGGGCATCCGGTTGTTAACTCGAAGCGTCTTTATAGCAGGCACAATTGCCTACCGTGTACAGCGTTTAGAAGCTTCCTGTTAGCCAGTCTGGTCTGGTTGGTTTCAAACGGGGGGGAGTCCGAGGGGAAGAGGTTTGGTGATATTTAGAACGGCCCGGGAGCGGGTACAAATCATTGTGGGGAGATGGCACAGAAGCACCTTGACAACGAACAAAAGAGGTGTTGATATTGGCGGACCAATTCGTTGTTCAAGCGTTGGCAGCCAGTCAAAAACAACGGCGTTCAAATGGCGAGGGGATGAGACGGGAGAAGAGGGGAGGTGGCCAGCTGGCAGACGTCATTCATTTGCGATGCGATGCCATGTGTTTGACCGGCAACGAAGTGCCAGATGATGAATGGAGATGCAATGGTAAAATGCAATACCGAGATATTGCTAGGTGATGTTATCTCGAAGTAGTGTAGTGACAGCGCGCAAAACCTGGGGAAGACACAGAAAAAAACGAATTGGGATATCAGTGGGCAGTGCACCACTCCAGCGGCTGGAAGCTACGAGAGCTACCAGCGTGAAACTCGAGAGCTGGCCTGAAAGTGAGGTGCCGAATTGCCAAACGCCAAACCGGGGGCGGCCAGAGCTTCTGGTAGGTTGCGACATTTCTCCGGGATTACCCGGGCGACGGATTATTGGGCAGCTGGGCAGACTTCTGCCGCCAGAGCTTGACACCTGAGGAAGCAGCCCGCCGCCCGGAGCAGTCGCTCAGAGCTAAGGTACAGTAAAGAGGACCTTGCTGAGGTCGGGGCAGAGGAACAAGACGGAAACCGTGGACTGCTGTCGTCACGGAGCTCCGGGGCCGGCTGTAGTCAGAATGGAGAACTGGACACGGAATGTAGCAATGCTTTCGATCTTTCGGCTCGGAAGGCTCGAGGCGGGGAGGGGAGATTGATGGCGGGTAAAGGTGGGTGTGAGATGCGGATGCGCTTCCTTTTTGTAGTAACCTCAGAAACCTCTCGATTTTGGAGGCGTGGTCGGTGGAGTGCTCGGGATTCTGGTAGAGAGCAAAATTCTCAGCCGGTTGCTGATTGGTCTCGTCCAAGCTCCGCCCCACCTTTTCCATTCGAACCAAGGCCACTCGACAATTTTCCTCACGCCGGGCTCTCCAAACCTCCATCAACCTCCCGCATTCTCCCCTCCACGCAATTGCAATTGTGTTGCGATTGCATTCCTTCTGCTCGTCACGAACAGACACCTCCACAACATGTTCCGGAACGCCCTCCGCCAGAGCACTCGCGCCGTCGGCGCCTTCTCTGCCACCGGCAGAGTCGCCGCGGTAGGTTAACTCCGCACACCCGATCCACCTTCAACATCACCGGTCGCCTCTTTCTATATAACCTCATCGGGTCCCGGAGCACTTGGAGCTTTGTCATCATGGCGCATGGCCTCGAGGATGTCGATGGGCTTGTTGGGGGAGCTGTCGACGTGTTGTGAAGCATGTCACCGGAGTTCGGCTAGGGCTAACTCGACAGCAGCGAAATGCCGCACCTGTAGTTTCCGCCGTCCAGGCCCGCACCTACGCCGACGCCAAGGCCACTCCCACCGAGGTCTCTTCCATCCTCGAGCAGAGAATCCGCGGTGTCCAGGAGGAGTCTAACCTCGCTGAGACCGGCCGCGTCCTCTCCGTCGGGTACGTTTTTCTGGGTTATGGTTACGATTCTTGGCAGAGAGGGGGAACGGCAGGAGAGCATCAAGGTCGACGCGGTATCACGAAAGAAGCTCAGCAAGCATATCACGACACGACGACAACAATGACGACGACAACAACAACAAAAACAACAAAAACAACAATGACGACTATCACGATTACGATTACGACCGTACCCGCGACGAGATGCGTTGAAGCTGGATGTTCGCGACGATGATGATGCTGCTGCTGCCGGTGTTGCTGCTGGGGTTAGCGAGACCATGACGCGAATTTGTGGATGCTGACATGTCGTCTCCGTATAGTGATGGTATCGCCCGTGTTCACGGCATGGCCAACGTTCAGGCTGAGGAGCTTGTCGAGTATGTTCCAGTCCCTAACCTAACGGATGCCCTTTTGTCCAATATCTGACCGTCAACCCCCAGGTTCGCCTCCGGCGTCAAGGGTATGTGCATGAACCTCGAGGCCGGCCAGGTCGGTGTCGTCCTTTTCGGTTCCGATCGTCTTGTCAAGGAGGGCGAGACCGTCAAGCGTACCGGCGAAATTGTCGATGTCCCCGTCGGTCCCGAGCTTCTCGGCCGTGTCATCGATGCCCTCGGTAACCCCATCGATGGCAAGGGCCCCATCAACTGCAAGGAGAAGCGTCGTGCCCAGCTCAAGGCCCCCGGCATTCTCCCCCGTCAGTCCGTCAACCAGCCCGTCCAGACCGGTCTCAAGTCCGTCGACGCCATGGTTCCCATCGGCCGTGGTCAGCGTGAGTTGATCATTGGTGATCGTCAGACCGGCAAGACTGCCGTCGCTCTCGATGCCATTCTCAACCAGAAGCGTTGGAACAACGGTACCGACGAGGACAAGAAGCTCTACTGCGTCTACGTCGCCGTCGGCCAGAAGCGTTCCACCGTCGCTCAGCTCGTCAAGACCCTCGAGGAGAACGACGCCATGAAGTACTCCATCGTCGTCGCTGCCACCGCCTCCGAGGCCGCTCCTCTCCAGTACCTCGCTCCTTTTACCGGTGTAAGTGGCTGCCGGATCGATTCCCCTCCAATTATCACCATACCCCTTCAATTACCACTCGAACATCTCCATATTTTGGTTGGACACCTTCCAGACATGGGAGAATGTCTTCCAAATAACTTGAGACCCCTTCCAATCATTCCCATACCCTTCCCAAACATGTGCAGGACCCATTCTACATTTCTGCACACGCCTTCCAAATACTCCACACCCCTTTTGAATTTCCCCACCCCCTCCCCMAACATCACCAAACCTCTTCCCCTCGGACTCCCGGCCCCCCCGTTTGAAACCAACCAGACCAGACTGGCTAACAAGAAGCTTCTAAACGCAGGCTTGTGTCGGAGAATACTTCCGTGATAATGGAAAGCACTCCCTTGTCATCTTTGACGATCTTACCAAGCAGGCCGTTGCCTACCGTCAGATGTCCCTCCTTCTCCGTCGTCCCCCCGGTCGTGAGGCTTACCCCGGTGATGTCTTCTACCTCCACTCTCGTCTTCTCGAGCGTGCCGCCAAGATGAACAAGACCCACGGCGGTGGTTCCATGACTGCCCTTCCCGTCATTGAGACCCAGGGTGGTGATGTGTCCGCTTACATTCCCACCAACGTCATTTCCATCACCGACGGTCAGATCTTCTTGGAGTCTGAGCTCTTCTACAAGGGTGTCCGTCCCGCCATTAACGTCGGTCTTTCCGTCTCTCGTGTCGGTTCCGCTGCCCAGCTCAAGGCCATGAAGCAAGTCGCTGGTTCCCTCAAGCTCTTCTTGGCCCAGTACCGTGAGGTCGCTGCCTTCGCCCAGTTCGGTTCCGATCTCGATGCTGCTACCAAGCAGACCCTCAACCGTGGTGAGCGTGTAAGTACAACCAAGCTGAACCACCCCATGTCTTGGTGCAGAGCTGACAAGTCCATCTACAGTTGACCGAGCTCCTCAAGCAGAAGCAGTACTCCCCCATGGCCGTCAACGAGATGGTTCCCCTCATCTTCGCCGGTGTCAACGGTTTCCTCGACTCCGTCCCCGTTGCCAAGATCCTCCAGTGGGAGACTGACTTCCTCGCCCACCTCAAGACCAACGAGTCTGAGATCATGGCCACCATCGACAAGGAGGGTGCCATCAGCAAGGACCTCGAGGCCAAGCTCCGTGATGTTATCCAGACCTTCACCAAGAGCTTCCTCGGTTAAATGCATATAAATATGAAATAATTCTCCGTGGTTCTTGAGAACGAGCAGTGGGTCCGTCATCTTTACCCGCGCAGTTCCGTGTTTCTAGAGGAAGGTGTTCCGTCTCCGTCGGGTGCTGGACTAAGGAATGGACGCGTGAGAAGGGGAGATTCTCTGGCCGAACCTACTGTAAATTAGAGCAAGTCTCAATCAAGCACTCGATTCCCTTTGTCAGGCACTGAAAATACGAGGTTACGAATTCTACACTCAATGGGAAGGCTTGTGCAGAGGTTTACTTGGTGCATTCTTTTGCTTCTTTACAGTGGACGATCTGATGTGTTTTCAACCAGTGCCTGTATTTATTCTACAATAAGCAAAACAACATAATTCGATGAAGTTACGACCGAACATGATTTACTTTCAGTTGCCTTCCAAATCATTTCGAGCCGCCCTATCCAAAGAACCAACCCAAGCAAACAAACCACCAGTTAAACTGTATTTGTGGATTCCAACATGTGCGATCTTCGATTTGGAAACTTTGGACTGTGCTGAAAGACCGGTGACAAGCAATTGGGATTATGAGGCTTGGCGGGGCAACGTCAGTGACATCATGAGCGACAGCTCCAGCAAGGCAAGCTAGCAGCTACACCCAGCATGAGGTTCGCCTTTGATTGACAGCTACCAATCTATCGGATTTCTTTGAATGAGAACTCAAATAACCTGCGAATTCACTGGCAAGCTTACCATTCCCCTCCTCTTCGTTTTTCAATTCCCAATTGCTCACCCATCGCCCTGAACTCCGGAAGTCGTTGTGTCGGAGCTCAAGAACACCCAATGTAAGTGGAAGGCACCACCCCGCGTCATCCCACGCGTTCCGGTTCCCATCCCATCTTCTAAGATCTGGACGGTTCTTTAAATCCGGACACTTGGTTTTGCAGCGCAATACTTCTGAATCATTTGAACACCGTACTTCGTGGACGAATCTGTGTTAAACTGACAACATCACCAATCTAGCTACTATTTACCACCCTTAGATATGTCCTCCAAGTCATCAACAGGCCCAGAAATGTCGGTGACTACCAAGCAGATGCTAGCCCGTGTGCGGCAAATGGTGCCGCCTATGCTGGAGAAATTCCACAAAGGTTTGTCCTGTCTAACTTGTGATCACTAGTGGTTCAGCTCTGGGGAAGACGAGCTTCTCTTGTCCGCCACTGTTGCTCTGGGTTTGCCGGGGAGCTATTCCAAGCCTCGGGGGAAAAAAGGAGTAGCCCTTTTGGTAACAGTAGCTGGAAGATGGACTAGAGACAAATAGCTAATTTGACATTCCCCGACCATAGGACAACTCGGTCGTGTAGCTGTCATCGGTGGCAGCGAGGACTACACAGGTGCTCCCTACTTCTCCGCCATGGCGAGTGGGAGACTGGGTTCCGATCTCGTAAGTTTGACCACCCAACTCCCACATCCACATCGCCAGTTACGAGACTGACTAACACGGGCGACAGTCCCACGTAATTTGCACTCCCAACGCCGCCCAAGTTATCAAGACCTACTCGCCCAACCTCATGGTCCACCCGCTCATGCGCTCCTCCCCGCCGGCCCTCAGCCCCTCGGACTCCGGCAGCTCATCCTCGCTCACAAAGTCCGCCCCGGACACCAACCCTACCCAGATAGCCGCCCAGATCATCCCCATGCTCGACCGACTACATGTCCTCGTCATCGGCCCCGGTCTCGGCCGCGACCCTATCATGCAAGAGACTTGCGCCAAGGTGATCACCGCGGCGCGCGAGAAGGGGATCCCCATGGTTCTCGACGCCGACGCCCTGCTGTTGGTGGCCAAGGACCCGTCCCTCATCAAGGGGTACGACAACGCCGTCGTGACGCCCAACGTGGTTGAGTTCGGACGGCTGACCAAGGCGCTCGGCGTGGACGAAGAGGTGGAGAAGGCTGAGGAGACGGCGGGCGAGACGGCCAAGGTGGAGGCACTGGCTAAGGCGCTCGGCGGCGTCATGGTGGTGCAGAAGGGAGCCAATGACTACCTGAGCGACGGCAAGGTGACGCTGACGGTGGACTTGAAGGGCGGCCTGAAGAGGAGTGGTGGGCAGGGAGACACGCTGACGGGAAGTATTGCCACGTTTTTGGGGTGGCGGAGGGCGTACCTTGAGGGTCTCTGGGATCATGGTAATAAGCTTAAGGAGGAGGAGTTGATGGGTTTGGCTGTCTTTGGTGGAAGCGCCATTACGAGGGTGAGTTATGCTGTGGTTTTTGGTTTATGGTTCTGGTTACTTTTTCTGCCCTCAACCTCACGACGTCTACAAGATCTATTCATGCCAAGGCAAATACGCTAACATCTACATATAGGAATGCTCTCGTCTGGCATTTGCCAAGAAGGGCCGCAGTCTTCAAGCAAGCGATCTCACAGACGAAGTACACACGGCATTTTTGAACTTGTTTGGCGAGGTTGACGCGAAGCTCTAAGTGGTTCTACCTTTCCGTTTAATACTTGGCGGGCTTGCTCCGATTTAGACAGATGCTGTCCCGGATAATAAGCTCCTCAGGCTATTATGAGATAATGCAAGTTACATACAAAACAAAAGTTCTTTTAAAGTTACTTAGGTGGTGGTAACCGCGGCTCTTCAACAATACCTAAAGCAAGTGTCTACCCCTGAACTTGGCCTGGCTTCACATTGCATGGTGGCTTATGTCTGGCTGATAAACCCTCCGTCACCCGCGTGTATCGAAGTATAGGAGCCAATAACGTACCATCATTGGTGGTTATGACCGAGCTGTGAAAAGAAATAAGAAAAACGAAAGAAGAAAAGTCAAAGTCCCGTAAACTCGGGAGATAGGAATTAGGGGGTCAGCCCTTTCCTCCCTCTTGCAGCTACATACATCCTGGGTGCCGCGGTAGGTTAAATCGATGGCTAAGCGCAGCTACTGGGCTGTAGTTGTTGCTTCTTGTTTTCCAGCTTTCGTATCAGGCCTGTCCTATATCGACAGATTGGACTTTTTGTTGAATGCATCGCCATGCCGTCACAGATAGCAGACCATGGCGAGGCGGAAACAGAAAAACCGCAGCTTCAGTGTGTGGGGGGTAGGGGGCAAGGGACATCAACAACACTGGCATCATATTCAGTTCCTGCATCGTGTGTTACACCCGTCTCTACCGTGACCCAGCAACCGTCGCCTCCCGCTTTGCCCACCTTCCGCCTCCCGTTCCCTTCCCCTCTTCCTCCGTCGCCTCGCCTCGAAGAAAAAGGGGGTCCCAGGGGCACAGTACCCCTGAAGGCACCTCGAGGACACCTACATGATAGCATTCCCAAAGATCGAATGCGCAGGTGCAGGAACCAGGAGGTGCAGCCAGCCTCAAGAGTTACCTTACCTTACCTATCCGAGCAGGCAATAGCGGGCTAAGCGCTGCCTGCGGGTATGCTGCAGGTATCCCCTCCATATCCTACACTGCATCCCATATACTCACTGTCCCACTGCTGTGGCTCGGCCGGGAAGAGGCTGTCACCGACGCTGTCAACTCTTCCTGCGGCCGGGGTGAAGGGCGGCATAATCGATGGATAATATTGGGTTTTGGGCTTTGGGACTTTGAAATGGGCTCTTCAACTTTGGATTCTGAACTCGGGGCTGAGAGTGGTCCACGACACGGCAGTAGGTATTTACACTGAGGGTAAATCGCCGTCATGGTCCGCCATAAGCCAACAGCTGTGAGGACACTCGCGAAGCAAGCGGGTGGAAGAATAAATAAATTGGCCGTTAGTTTCGGGCGAGGCCGCGAGGGGAGGGGGACCAAGGGCTTCGGAGCTGTAGTGGATTGAGAGCAAAAATGAAAAAGAAAAAAGAAAAGAAAAAAAAAACCCTCCGACCCGAACGAAGCCTCCACCCTCCTCCGCCAACTAAGTACCTAGGTATGGACTGGAAAGGGCCGAGAGAGACAACCAACGCCAGACGGTTGTAGGCACGTTTCCTTGGTCCCTTGGTCTTGGATGACGACACCAAAGACAAGAGAACAGGAGAGGAACTCTTGAAGGCCGATCGTTCGGAGAAGGAGGCTGAATGCATGACCGGAAGTGTCCTTAAGGTTGGTACGATAGGTACTGTATAATGTATGCAGGTTTCTCGAGACCCTGAAAGGTTTGAACGGCCTGGCTTGATATCCCACAGGATTCAGGAATCCTAGGTCGGGTCCGGTGATGTAAGGACTCCTTGGAGGACATTATCGAGTCCTTGGGTTAGACGGGTCTGCTTGCTGTGTGATACAGATGCTGCAACACCAACGTTGTAAGCATCTGCGAGCGATGGAGCGAAGCAAAGCAAAGCAAAGCATAGGTAATGTGGAACTTTGCGTGCATAGTACCTGGAAGTAAGGCAATGTGACCCAGCATCGGCTCCTACATACCTCTACATACATCCTACCGTTACATGAAGGTTGTCTGTCTGTCGTATCGTACCGGCCGGTTGCCCATACCTACCTCCATCATCCATGAGGCTTACTTAGACATGGCGGCATTCTTGATCCAGGCGTGTGGTACCTTACTGCGTACTCTCCTCGACCAAACAGACTTGCCTAGAATACCGGTACTGATCGAGATCATTTATTTTGCTGGGGCACACTTACATACCCTGTTGATGCAAAAAAATGAAATCCGAGACAACGACACTCGGGTGCCTCCTCGTGCACAAAGCTTCCGTAGGTCTGTCTGTCTAGGACAATACTGCGAAGTGTCTCCCGCTTCTAGAGTGGTAGAAAGGATTCTAGATGGAGTTGTTTGCCTTTGGGTTCCTTAAAAAGTTGACGACGATTCTGTACATAGATGAAGGGTTCTCATCGGAAGTTCCAAGGCATATACTTGTATGCTCGGGCAGACATGCGGAGTTTCTGACAAGATGTGGACGTTGATCGAACGTTTTGTTTTCGCCCTTTACCTTCGGTCTCGAAACGAAAGGCCTCGGTCGTTCATTGTATACAGCCATCAGAGATAAACTGCATCCGAGCCACTTGTTCAGTGGGAAGTGTGACTCCCACTCCCACACCCACACTGGCAGGAATGAATGCATAACGGTTGTGCCACAGGGGCCGTGGGGTTGAATACATATGCTGGGTTTGGTTTGACACCTTGACCTGGTGTTCCTCGTCCTGGTGTCGCCATGAGTGAGAAGGGCCCCGGCCTGTACCCATGGTTACACACCGGGTTACACGACTATCTCGACAGAAATGAGCGAAGGAGCTATGGCCGAGACCTGAATGATCGGTGTTCCAGGTTGGTTTAAGACGAAGGAAGAGTCTGACGGAGGAGCCAGAAGCTGGGGGGAATGACACTGAGGAAAGTCCTGCTCTGCTGGAGAGATTATCACGTCAGTGTCTGGGACCCGGACGACGATGGGTGTGATGCAACCCGGTATCTTCCAGCCAAGTTTACTAAGGCGGCACAGGATCTGGCTCAGTACTGTGATGTGATCGTGAGTGTGGTATCGAACTTGTCAAAATGCATGAGCTGGGGAGGCAAACCCAAAATCCCATGTCATTCCCCCGCTCCCTGGTAGCTGGAATACATACACAGTATGCTCACAATGCGGGAGAGCGAAACTGACTGATCAGAGCAGCCGGGGGGTCCACCAACAAGCTCCCGTTGAGCTGTCACATCGGAAAGGGTGGACGAGAAGCTCAAGGATGAGAGGAGAGGGGGCGCCAAACGGGAAAGCCAGCACAAAAGCTTGGGACTCGTTTGTAGAGAACTACAGTAAGAGGTTACCAAGCTGAGCTCGAGTCTTGGCGTCCAAACATTGCTTTTGACAGCTAGTTTTCCGATTGATGCACAGTCGATCCTCAGCCCGCCTGAAAATGATATCGTAAAGGCGAATAGGAATTTCGCGGCACTGGGACGCGGACTGGGATGTGAAAATTTTCAGAGGGACTCGAGTTGTTTGGAGGGATTTCGTAATGAGGAAAGGGTCCTGCTCGGCGTAGAGGCTTGCATTGATACTGTGAGTCGCCGCAATATCTCGATATTCAATCGAGTCCTTGTAACCATGAACGAACATGTCTACAATCTTGTGGTCGAAAGTAACTGTCATCGTCCGAAGTCCGGACTGTGTAAAGGACCAGAAACTGCCATGAGGTATACGGAAAAGGCCGAAAGACATCATCGGGAGAGGTGACTGGCGTGCATCGATGATGGATTCAGACGGACGATCCATGATGGCTTCCCTGGTTGACAAGACTCAAAGTCGAACGTTGTCTGCCAAATGCAAGTGACCCAACCGGCCCCCATCTGGATTGGCCGTGTGCCCTCGGGCAAGTGGAGTCGATAATCAGGGCGGCACTGCCTGCCAGGGCCGCGGATCAAGGGTGAATGCGGGGTTGGCGCCGTGGTTGCGTGGGGGAACTGTTAGCGAGGTAGGGGACATCACATTCACTGGACATCCCCCGTGGATTTTGAGGTATGGAATTCGTGTAAGCTCTCTGAATGAGATGATTGTGAAACCAAACGACTTTTACGCGAAATAAGCTATCCCGTCATTTGAGACATATAACGGCAAAACTCGACAGAGAGTCACCTCGATTTCTTGTTTTCCCGGTGAGACGGTCCTCTCTGCGAGATAAGCACAGGCCACCCGCTCTGCTCCAGTGAATGGATTCAATGCTCTCGAGGATGTTGAAGCTCGAGAGGGCAGCTTGGAGAGGAGGCAAGCAATTCGCTCAGCTCTCATCACAGGCTCTCAGCTTTCCCTTCGAGCTGTTAGCTAAAGTACGCCAAGGATCCCAACTAACAGGGGCTCTCATCCCTGTCCAGCGCTACCATCACCGTTGTCGTTCAGGTCCCATTGTTACGCCGTACGCCTGGATTTTGTGGCCCGTGCACTTGGCCTTGGAGATTGCTCCGGACGAACTCGACGGATTGGTCCCCAAATCCAACCTCACCTCATTGACCTCGCACACCCGAACCGACCAACACTCGAGTTGGACGATCTCCCTTTGCATCCAGACACTACGCAAACTTTCACTGGCACATTTTTATGGGCCAGATGGAGTCGCGACACACTCGCCTTTGATTTCTGACGAGCTGCGGTACTGAGCACTCAACTCGCGATGCGCCCAAGTTTCAAACCCCGACAAGTTGTCAGACCAAACGCGCAGACACGAAAAGAGCTTCCAACCTTGTGTTTTCAGTCCTCTCCGCTGAAACCTTGTGTCGATGATAAGTATGAGAAACCGCAATAAGAGCTCTTATGATTTACTTCGAGGATAAGAGGGAGCCACTGGCAGGGAGATGGGCGCAGGGATGCCAGGCTTTCCCATCACCAACTCTACCATCCTCTCGCCGTTGGGTGTGAGCGAGGTCCAAAAATGGGACCAAGTTTGCTCTATCCAAGTTGGGTTTTCTGAACAAGCCGAGTCTAGCCTAGTGCTACACTTACTTACGTACAACTACGTACATATGAGCAAGTGGACGGACGGTATGGATTGCACTCCCGTCGTCGTTTGCCCCCAAAGCCCGAGTTTCGTGTCTTTTTTTTTTTTTTTTTTTTTTTTTTTTTTTTTTTTTTTTTTTTTTTTTTTTTTTTTTTTTTTTTTTTTTTTTTTTTTTTTTTTGCTGTTCAGCACTTTTTCTTCTTTGCCCCCTCTTTGCGCCGTTCCCAAGCAGTCCCAGAAAACCAACAGGCGAGCCTGGGCTCTGCCTACCCGGACGTCTCTTGGGATCTCATCGTCTTGGCATCGTGATGTTCTGATATTAGCTCCCATTTTACCGTGGAAAAAGCAACGATGGCTGCGGGAGTAAACAAGGTGGGAAGTCACAATGGCGAGCGTTCCGTTTGGTTGACTCGAGTCCCAGTGGGCTCTGTGGGCAAGGCTTTCTTTTTTCGAGATGCTTGCCTCCCAGGCATGGCCCATGACATTGGTCCGGTTTTTCAATTTCACCAAGACCAAATGTACGCGATGATAGTGTGTTTGATTCGTCGCTCCTGTTTTCTAGCTGTTATGGCCTTAAGAGTTATGACACTATCACCTCCTTCCTTTACTTTTTTTTCGTCCTCTTTCCCCTGTTTTACAGTGTGAGTGGGTAACTTCCTTCCATCCCAAAGTGATGTGGGATGTGATGTCGAGTCGCACTTTCCCTTGGTATATCCCTTGCTGAGTAACCGACCCCTTCCCCCTCCTCCTTCACTTGGCCATACTTTCTTCTTTAGTTGGTCCAACCCACTCACTTTGCGCGCAAAGGACGGAAAGCCCTTGGACCTGATGGTTTTCTTTTTCTCCATTCTGGTTCTGAGCCAACCCCTTATATGACCTCGCCTCCCCTTCCACCCGACCTCTCACGGGGTTGACTCTCCTGCTCGAACGAAGAAGCGAGTTCAGCGTCATCTGGGGAACACAACAAGTCTAAGACCAGCCTGACTTTCTTTCCAGTCTGTCTCAACTGCCGGGCAACACAGCTACCTCCTACCTCTAGGAGGACAGCAAGCAAAACCGCCGCTGCTTTCCTCATCCTGTGGTGTAATCGAAACACTACACTTCCAAGTCGTTGTACGATCACCGTCATACCAAACCGGAATGACCATCCACACCAAATCCGCAACACCGTACTACCGGCACTCGACCACTAGGCCTCCGTCTTAGTAACATTTCATCCGCGCCTCACCTGCCGTTTACAAAGATCTCAAACCGGCAATAGACCCTTCAGTCTCGCACAAAACCCACCCCTCCTTGCAAATTCTTCCATGTCTTTCCGTGGAAAGTTTTATTCACCACCCCGAACCTGAACCCGAACACCTCCAGAAACCTTCCCTTAGCTACTCGGTTGACAGAAGCTAATCCAAAACAACCTCTTCCTTGCCGGTGTGCAACTTTGCCTACCCCGGAGCGACCTCGGATTGACCGCTATTACCTTGCCATATCACCTACCACTACAACTGGCATGATGGCGATGGGAATGGAGCGCCTCGAGAAGAGGCTGGACCGGTTGGAGAGATTTTTCCACAGAAAGAGGAAGCTGTCGCCGCGTAACTCGACCGTTATCGAGAGTGGACCTCTTACATCGCTTTCGCACTCGGCTTCAGCTCCAACTATCCAAAAATTTCCAACGCCATCCTTCATCAGACCGACCTCAACTCGCATGCTGGCTAGGGAGGAGGTGACATTGACGTCCCAATGCGCCCGACGCACAAAGAGCCTTCCCGAATCTCCAAGCGACCCCCATAGTCCGTCTTTTTCGACTTCCGAGCATGGATCCAGAACGGGATTTACCCCTAGGCGTCGCATTCAGGGCCCTTCGGTACCTCAGCGTTCTTCTTCCCTAGTCAGCAGACAAAAGGACGCCTCTTTAGCCGAACTTCTCGAGTTTAGCTTTTCCGGCCGTTCTACAAGGAGCCATGATGAGCTATCTGCTTTATCTATGCGTCGCTCGAGGTCTGGTCACAAGTCACCTTCACGCTCGACTTCCATATCGATTTCCCCGAAGGCGCAGCCAGGCAAGAAACGCCATCCTGACCTACGCATCCACACACATCTACAAACCCCTCCGCCGTCAGCGCAGCAAGACAAATCTTTTGATTCGATGCTCTCGCTGTCGTCGACGTCTCTTTCGCATGGGCAACCTACTCCGGCGGCCTCTCCTAGGCTTATCCCGCTCCCTGCTCCAGAATCTAATGAGCTACATGAGATTTTCTCGTCACAGCCGGGAAGCCCCCAAAGCCGGACTGCTACACCTGTCTGCAAAAAGCCCATCTTGGAGTTGAAGACTCCGGCCAGCAGGCTTAGCACAGCAAGGTCGACCCCTTCCATCAGGGTCAACACCATTCTTCGGGAACCCAGCTTCAACGACTTCTTGACCCTCAGCGATGATGATATCGCTGATGATCTTACCAACGAGCAATTGCTGTCGCAAACAAGTTATATGACATCTCCGGAGCCATCAAGCTACGATCTGCCGTTCAATCGTCTCGCTTCGATTTCCTCTCCCCACGTGGCGAGCGATCACCCCCTGCTGACACTTTCTCCTCCTCTGGCCAGCAAGCCTGCTACTATAGCAGCCTTTGAAGCTGCTCGGATTGCGTCCAAGTATCGCTTTGACCTCGTTTATGTGGTCAACCTGTGGCCCAGTCGGAATGGCTGCAGCCAGAGCGGTTTCTCAAAGAGGTCATCCATGTCATCGCTTTCGACATCAACAACCCTTCTCAACTCTCCTTCATCCCCCAGTGCATCGTTCTCCGCCATGTCGACAGATGAAAACCTCGGACTGCTGTTTCCGCTGACTCATGGACCTATGACTGGTCGTTTGTTGGCGGCGTACGGGCTACATTCTCTCATGAGCCCGTTCCGTATCTCAGCACCGGTCCACCGGAAGATCCTCGGATCTGATAACTGGCTGGAATACCGCAGCGACGATGCGGCTGAGAATGAGTTTGCCAGAGGTTATAGCTGCTCATTCTACACTGGCTATACTCCCCCCAGGCCTTTCAGCGTGCTTGGCGAGAAAACAAGCGGGAATAGTAGCGTCAAGAACCACGGGATTGTGTTTGCGGCGTATCGCCTGCCGCACAATGCTGCTGCCAAAACCGGAAGCAGCGTGGAGGAGCTTAAGGAGCTTCGCAAGGATGCCGAATCGTTGGTGAATTTGGCCCTCGATACCTATACGGATCACAAGGAGGAACGGGGAGACGGGACGTGGAGGTGCACCCTGGATGACGATAAGATCGTGCCAGTGGTCAGTCGACAGTTGCTCGTGCGTTAAGACCCGAGAATTTCCTATTACGATTTGTCCCTCTAGGGGAGGATCACATGTTTGCAAGGTGTTTCCAAACAATTACACCGTCCGGCCTCGATGATGGCTATGGGCGGTTTCTAGAAGGGGTGGAGGCTGAAAGCCTTTACACTCGAATCTCTGGGAGAGTGGAGGACCTGTGAGGACATCGACTTGATTGTCGGAACTCCTATCATTTCTGTGCATTTACGCAAGATCATTTCCCTGGTCGGCAGTTCGCTAGGGCATGAGGTTATGGAAAACTAAAAAGGCGGAAGGGAGCGGGCATGGATGTATGAATGAAGAGATGATGTGCGATACCCAATCAAATGTAATGACAAATAGTTAATTTCAAGCCTTGTTGTAGGCGTTGATTTTCCATATGTTTTCTCTGAGTTTCACGGTCACGACTATTACTCAGATGCGCATCATATTCAAGCAAAATATGCTCTACCTAGATTAACTTTTCCTGCCAAAATCTATACGAAACATAAAGGCTCTGTTGGGTGGTATCCCTAAGCCCCAAGTATATTGAACAATGCAAAAACAGACAGTTGGAAAAACAGACAGATCATTACAACCCTTCCCTTTTACTTCTTAGCCACCTTCTTCTTCTTGTCGCCAGCCTTCTTCGGCGCCGGGGTGGCGGCCTCGGGCTTCTCCTCGACCTTCTTGGTGACATTCTCAACCTTCTTGGTGGTCTTGACCACCTCCTTCTTAGCAGTCTTGGAGTCAACCTTCTTGGTCTGCTCCTCCTCAACAACCTCAAGCTTCTCAATCTTCTCCGTCACCTCAGCAGCAACAGCCTCCTTAGCACCCTCCTTGGACTCCTCCTCACCCTTCTTCTCCTCAGTCTTCTTCTCCCCCTTCTTGCCAACAGGCTTCTTAAGAGCCCTAGGATCCAAACCTCTCCTGCGCATAGCATTGCGCTTGGCCCGCTCCATGTATTCCTTATCCTCGCCGTCGTCGAAGTCTCCGAAATCATCCTGGGCTTCGCACTCGGCGCCGATGGGCGTCTTGTCGACGACTTCTTGGGCTTCCTCGGCGGCTTGGCCGTCTAGAGGCTTGTTGGACTTGTCGACGCCGTTGGCGCGGACGGCGGTGGCGGGCGTGGGGCCGAGTTTTTGGAATTTGGCGACGAAGAAACCGTCCACTATAAAGGGGAGGGTTAGTATGAGCGGGATGGGAAAGAAGGGGAAGAAGAGGAACAAGGGGAGGGGAGGGGAGGGGAGGGGAGGGGGAAGAGGGGAGAGAAAGACGTACCGTTGTAAAGATGGGGGTAGTATCTGCGGGTAAGCTTGAGGCTGGGGTGGAACGACTTGCCCATGAAGCTGGTGAAGCCCTCCTTGCCGAAGGCCAAACCAGTCTCGACGAGCTTGACGTTGGGACGGCGGCTGAGCGCATAGGCAACGACTTGCTCACTGTTTGCGATCATGGGTTAGCGTCTTCTGAAAGCGAACAGTAAGGGTGAAGGGGAAACGCACTTTTCCTCAACGGCAACGGAACATGTCGAGTAGACAACGTAACCACCGGTCTTGCTGGCATGGTCTACCGAATCGATAGCAGCCAGGAGAAGCTGCTTCTGGAGATGGGGGAGCTGCAAGAAGTCCTTCTCGTCTCTGTTGGTCTTGACGGAGGGATCCTTGGCAATGACACCAGTACCCGAGCATGGGGCATCGAGCAGGACTCTGTCAAAGCCGCCCATGACCCTGGGGAACTCACGCGCATCGTAGTTGCATACGATGACGTTTCTCGCGCCCAGTCTGTGAATGTTACCGATCAAACCCTTGGCACGCTGCTTGCTGGGATCGTTCGCAAAGATCACGCCGGTGTTCTTCATCAACGCCGCCATGTGGGTGGTCTTGCCACCGGGGGCAGAGGCCATATCGAGAACACGCTCGCCCTCCTGAGGGCAGAGAGCCATCACGGGCAGGAACGAAGACGCGGCCTGGAGGATGTAGTGACCGGCCAAGTATTCGGGGGTAGCACCGAGGGGAACGCTTTGTGCTCAAGTTAGCGATCTACGTTCGTGTGCTCATGGAGGTCTTGATTTGGGATATACGTACTTCGAGTCGAAGACTTGCAGACCGACCTTGGACCACTTGCCAACAGGCTCCAGTGTGACACCGCGGTTGATGAGTGCTTGGGCAAGATCGCGGCGATGTGTTCGGAGGGTGTTTGTACGGATAACGACGGGGCGAGCGCTCTCGTTGGCTTCGAAAAAGGCGAACGCCTCTCTGGGAGGGAACAGGTTGCTACAAACAGTCAGACAATCTCCCCACTGGTGGTATCGCCGTAGACGGGCATGCGACAGGTTGTAAAACATACAAAAGCTTCTCAGCAAGGAACTCGTTGTAACCGTAATCTGGCAAATCCTGACGTTAGCATTTGTGCATTTAAAGTGAAGTACTGTGCAAGGAGTATCGGGTCCTTACAGGCACAGATATCCTTGATGAGTTGGCTGGTGTACTCGGCGCGGCTCTTGCCCTCTTCCGCCGAATTCGAAAAGTCGTCCAGGACACGGATGGCGTCTGTTATCCTCGTCCTCAACATCTGGAGATCGGGCGCCAGCAAAGCCTTGGTCTTGGTCTGAAGTTGGTCGTCGTCATCACCGAGGTCATCACCGCCAGCAATGTTGGTCTGGAGCGCCTCGTCGCGCAATTCGGCCTCGTTCTCCTCTGCTTCCTTCTCTCTTTGCATATCTAATTTCCTCGAAAGACCCTCGATGTTGGCGGCTGTGAGCTTCTCCTCTCTATCCTCCTCGTCGTCCTCATCGTCAGAGAAGACGAATGCCTCCTTCTTGGCAACACCGTCCTGGTCGGAATCGTAAACCGAGTCGTCGTCAGTGCCGAGGAAGTCGTCTCCTAGCTTCTGAACGTCCATCTCATCGCCGTCGATATCAAGGTCCTCCAGGTCGGACGCGCCGAACTCGTCGTCCATCTCCTCGTCATGATCGGGCGAAGGCTCCTTTGCCTTCTTAGACTTCTTGGACTCCTTAGACCTGTGGTCGGGCTTTGTGCCGGTCTTCTTCACCTCTTTGACCTCCTTCTTGGCGCCCTTGACTGCGACAGTGTTGGAACCGGATGTCTTGGGCTGCTTCTTGACAATCTTCTGCTTCTTGGATCTTCTGGTGTCTACTTCGGTCGTGGTTTCGTCGAAGGGAATGCCCTTCTTGCGCTTGAGGTTGGCGAAATGCTCCTCCGAGAGGGGCTCAGGAGGTCCCTGTTTCTGCATGCGACGTCCGACACCCATTTTGGCGGTATTGCTAAGTCGTCTGGTGGTGATTGGGATGTTGTTGAGGTTGGTTGAACACTGATAGCCCACCACTGACAAGCGCCTGTGGATATTTCTCCGGGTCGATTTTCTTTTCTGAAAAAGCTTATCGATAAGAATGCCAAGAGTGTTTCCTCGAATCTGGTCCCGGTGTTCCCAAAAGGTGGGCGATTGGTCAAGGTACCCCACAAGTGGAATGGTCAGGCTAGGCCAAGTTCAGAATCGCTGCATTAACAGCTGACGTTACCCCTGGAACTTGGCTGTGCTGGAGTTGGGGACAGCTGGAGCATGAACGGCGGCGGCAGGCGGCCTGTGGAAGTGGAAGGACCGTCTGACGGAGCTCTCAGGAGGCGGGCAATGCGGGCAATGGAAGGTGAACGGACGATGAGGCGGGCAATCGGACGGACAACTTGAAGCGGAGGGGGAAGGCCTCCCGGGCAGGCACCTACCGGGCTACCGCCTTCTAGGCGCACCCGACGCAGGGGGAAGCATTGAATGGAGCCGGCGCCGGTGGGCGGTGGATGCCCCCCCGGCCGCGAGGTTCCGTGTTAACACATCACTCAAAAGCAGGCAGGTCACCCGAGAGGTACGTCTGCACCAAACGGTTGCGGCATGTACAAACACACATTTCACCTCAACACCTTTCATCTTTCTGCTGTACCTTTCATCCGTCACCGTAGTAACTGTAAATAACCTGGAAATCGTCTCGTCTCGCTCATTGCGCTTTTCAACAACCGCGATTCTTCTCTCGGACGAGTATCTCCTCTCTTTCTGCTGGAGCATTGAAGTACCAGAGGTACCTTACCTACCTTGACTGAGCGGCAAATCGCGATTCACCTCTCACCCACAGTTTGGCGGCGGGTTTTACTGCGTACCTTCCAATACCTTTCAGTACCTCGCGTACCTCCTGCCTTCTGGACCTTACGTTAATCCTTCCACTTCCACCTCCTACCTGATTCATCCCCTCCCCCCATTTCTCGGGAGCTCGGTCATTTTTCCCCAAGTACAACCAACCACCACCACCGCCTCCTTTCACGTCGCCGCCATTCCATTCAGTCCGCGGAGCTTCACGAGCTTCCCTTTCCCTCAATCTTTCTACTTCCTAGCGAATTCGCCTTCCAGCCGCTTTTGATAAGTTGGCTGCTAATCTTCGTCACTCCGCGCGCAGCTTAGCGCAACACCACCGCCCATCATGGCTCAGGCCCTACCCATCAAATTCCAGGAGCTGCTGCAGCTCAGCGCCCTCGGCATCAACCAGACCGCCATCACTTTCAACACCTGTGTACGTTCTCACCTTGCTCTGACCTTGTTGCTGGCGCCTGTCGCGCGATCTCTGGCTACCCCTACTGACGTGACCCCCTCCCTCCCACAGACCCTAGAATCGGACAACTGGGTGTGTATCCGCGACAAGAAGGACGAGGCAGCGTCCCCTGAAGTCATCATCGTCGATCTCAAGAACGGCAACAATGTTATCCGACGTCCCATCAAGGCCGACAGTGCCATAATGCACTGGTCGCGCCAAGTAATTGCCCTCAAGGCTCAAGCGCGCACCCTCCAGATCTTCGACCTCGAAAACAAGGCCAAGCTCAAGTCGACAAACATGAGCGAGGATGTCTTGTTCTGGAAGTGGGTTAGCGAGACCACGCTTGGATTGATCACAGATGGCTCTGTCTACCACTGGGATGTCTTCGACCCGAACCAGCCCGCTCCGGTCAAGGTCTTCGATCGTAATGCTAATCTCCAGGGCAACCAAATAATTAATTATCGGACCAGCGCCGACGGAAAGTGGATGGTCGTTGTCGGTATCTCACAACAGCAGGGCCGCGTTGTTGGCGCCATGCAGCTTTACTCCAAAGACCGCGGTATCAGCCAGGCCATTGAGGGTCACGCCGCCGCTTTTGGCACCCTCCGGCTAGAGGGCGCCCCAGAGGACACCAAGGTGTTTACCTTTGCGGTCCGCACCGCCGTTGGCGCAAAGCTCCACATCGTCGAGGTCGACCATCCCGAAACAAACCCCGTCTTCCCCAAGAAGGCCGTGGACGTCTTCTTCCCTCCCGAGGCCAACAATGACTTCCCCGTCGCCCTCCAGGTTTCGCAAAAGTACGGCATCATCTACCTTATCACCAAGTACGGTTTCATCCACCTCTACGACCTCGAGACTGCCACATGTATCTTCATGAACCGCATCTCAAGCGATACCATCTTCACTGCTTGCGGTGACAAGGACTCGACCGGCGTCATTGGCATCAACCGCAAGGGACAGGTTCTCTTCGTCAGCGCCGATGAGAACACGATCGTGCCCTACGTCCTCGAGGCACACGGCAACGAGCTCGCGATCAAGCTGGCTTCTCGTGCAGGGCTCCCGGGCGCCGATAACCTCTACCAACAACGCTTTGAGCAACTCTTCAGCAATGGTAACTACCAAGAAGCCGCCAAGGTGGCTGCCAACTCTCCTCGAGGTTTCCTTCGCACCCCTCAGACTATTGAGCGCTTCAAGCGTCTTCCCCAGCAGCCCGGTCAGATGTCGCATATTCTGCAGTACTTTGGCATGCTTTTGGACAAGGGTTCGTTGAACGAGCACGAGACCATTGAGCTTGCCCAGCCCGTCCTTGCCCAGAACCGCAAGCAGCTGTTGCAGAAGTGGCTCAGCGAGAACAAGCTCGAGTGCTCTGAGCGGCTCGGTGACATGGTCCGGCCCCACGACATCAACATGGCACTTGCCATCTATCTGAAGGCCAACGCTCCCCACAAGGTCGTTGCTGGATTTGCCGAGACTGGCCAGTTCGAGAAGATTCTTCCCTACTGCAGTCAAGCCAACTACCAGCCTGACTTCATTCAGCTGCTCCAGCATATTGTCCGTGTCAACGCTGAAAAGGGTGCTGAGTTTGCCACCACGCTTGCCAATCACGAAGGCGGCCCACTGGTCGACTTTGAGAAGGTGGTTGACATCTTCCAGTCCCAGGGAATGATCCAGCAAGCCACTGCCTTCCTGCTTGACGCCTTGAAGGATAACAAGCCCGAGCATGCTCACCTTCAGACTCGCCTGCTGGAGATGAACCTCGTCAACGCCCCCCAGGTTGCTGACGCGATTCTTGGCAACGACATGTTCTCCCACTTCGACAAGGCGCACATTGCGAACCTCTGCGAGCAGGCAGGTCTTTTGCAGAAGGCCCTGGAGCTTTACGAGGATCCTGCGTCCATCAAGCGGGTTATTGTCAACATCCCTGGAATGCCCAACTACAACCCCGAGTGGTTGATTGAGTATTTCAAGGCGTTGTCAGTTGAGCAGTCGCTTGACTGCCTGGACGCTATGATGAAGCACAACATCCGTCAGAACCTTCAGACTGTCGTTCAGATCGCGACCAAGTACGCGGAGCTCCTCGGCGCGCAGCAATTGATCGACCTCTTTGAGAAGTACAAGACCGCTGAAGGTCTCTACTACTTCCTTGCCAGTGTCGTCAATGTCACCGAGGACCCTGAAGTCGTATTCAAGTACATTGAGGCTGCCACGAAGATGGGACAGATTCGTGAGGTTGAGCGTATTTGCCGCGACAACAGCGTCTACAACCCCGAGAAGGTGAAGAACTTCCTCAAGGAGGCCAAGCTCAGCGAGATGCTTCCTTTGATGGTTGTTTGCGATCGCTTCAACTTCGTCCATGACCTGGTCCTCTATCTGTACCAGCACCAGCAGTTCAAGTCCATTGAGATCTACGTGCAGCAGGTCAACCCGAGCAGGACTCCTGGTGTCATCGGAGGACTCCTCGACGTGGACTGCGATGAAAGTATCATCAAGAACCTCCTGAGCACGGTCAACCCCGCATCTATCCCTATCGATGAGCTGGTGCAGGAGGTTGAGACTCGCAACCGCCTCAAGCTCCTCCTGCCTTTCCTGGAGGCTACCCTTGCTGCCGGTAACCAGCAGCAGGCTGTCTACAACGCTCTCGCCAAGATCTACATTGACTCCAACAACAACCCTGAGAAGTTCCTCAAGGAGAACGATCAGTATGATACCCTCACTGTCGGAAAGTACTGCGAGAAGCGTGATCCCAACCTGGCCTATATTGCCTATCGCAAGGGCCAGAACGATCTCGAACTCGTGAACATCACCAACGAGAACCAGATGTACAAGGCTCAGGCCAGGTATCTTTTGGAGCGCGCTGACAGGGAGCTCTGGATGTTTGTGCTCAGTGAGAACAACGTCCACCGACGTTCTGTCGTTGACCAAGTCATCTCGACCGCTGTTCCTGAGTCGACTGATCCCGCCAAGGTTTCTGAGGCTGTTACGTGCTTCCTCAACGCCGACTTGCCTGGCGAGCTTATTGAGCTGCTGGAGAAGATCGTCCTGGAGCCATCGCCTTTCAGCGACAACCAGAACCTGCAGAACTTGCTCATCTTCACTGCCGCCAAGGCTGACAAGGCGCGTGTGATGGACTACATTCACAAGCTCGACAACTTCGCCGCTGACGAAATTGCCAATGTCTGTATTGAGGTTGGCCTACACGAGGAGGCTTTCGAGGTCTACAAGAAGATCGACAACAAGGAGGCCGCTGTCAATGTTCTTGTTGAGCACGTCGTTAGCATTGACCGTGCTCAGGCATACGCCGAGGAGGTTGATATTCCCCAGGTTTGGAGCAAGGTTGCCAAGGCTCAGCTCGATGGTCTCCGCGTCAGCGATTCCATTGACTCCTACATCAAGGCTGAGGACCCCAAGAACTACGAGGAAGTCATCGAGATTGCCGTTGCTGCTGGAAAGAACGAAGAGCTCATCAAGTACCTCCGTATGGCCCGCAAGACCCTTCGGGAGCCTGTCATTGACACTGCTCTTGCTTTCTGCTACGCCCGCCTGGATCAGCTTCCCGAGCTTGAAGAGTTCCTGCGCGCTACCAACGTTGCCAATGTTGAGGAGTCCGGTGACAAGGCGTACGCCGAGGGCTTCTTTGAGGCAGCCAAGATCTTCTACACCAGCATTTCCAACTGGGCTAAGCTTGCCACCACCCTTGTCCACCTGTCCGATTACCAGGCGGCTGTGGATTGCGCCCGCAAGGCCAACAACATCAAGGTGTGGAAGGAGGTTCACGAGGCCTGTGTCAACAAGAAGGAGTTCCGTCTTGCTCAGATTTGCGGTCTCAACCTCATTGTCGATGCCGAGCAACTCCAGGCTCTTGTCAAGCAGTACGAGGCAAACGGCTACTTCGACGAGCTTATCAGCTTGCTCGAGCAGGGTCTTGGATTGGAGCGCGCCCACATGGGAATGTTCACCGAGTTGGGTATTGCCCTGTCCAAGTATCACCCCGAGCGCCTCATGGAGCATCTCAAGCTCTTCTGGAGCAGAATGAACCTCCCCAAGATGATCCGTGCTTGCGAGGAAGCCAACTTGTGGCCTGAGCTGGTCTTCTGCTACTACCACTACGATGAGTTTGACAATGCTGCTCTCGCTGTCATGGAGCGCCCTGAGAACTCTTGGGAGCACCAGCAGTTCAAGGAGATCACCGTCAAGGTGGCCAACCTTGAAATCTACTACAAGGCCATCAACTTCTACCTGGAGCAACATCCCTCGTTGCTCACCGATCTTCTCCAGGTTTTGACTCCGCGCATCGATGTTAACCGTGTTGTCCGCATGTTCCAGAAGTCCGACAACCTGCCCCTTATCAAGCCCTTCCTCCTCAGCGTCCAGTCTCAGAACAAGCGGACCGTTAACGACGCCATCAACGATCTCCTCATCGAGGAGGAGGACTACAAGACTCTCCGCGACTCTGTGAACAACTATGACAACTACGACGCCGTGGAACTTGCCGGTCGTCTTGAGAAGCACGACCTTGTCTTCTTCCGCCAGATTGCTGCTAACATCTACCGCAAGAACAAGCGCTGGGAGAAGTCCATCAACCTTTCCAAGCAGGATAAGCTCTGGAAGGATGCGATTGAGACGGCCGCCATCTCTGGCAAGACCGAAGTCGTTGAGGAGCTTCTGCGCTACGTAAGTTTATTCCAAGCTCATCAAGTTTTGTCGCCTTCCCTTACTGACATTTATCTCTCTAGTTCGTCGACATTGGCAACCGCGAGTGCTATGTTGGTATGCTTTATGCCTGCTACGATCTTATCAGGCCCGACCTTGTCCTTGAGCTTTCTTGGCGCAACGGTCTCAATGACTTCACCATGCCTTACATGATCAACATGCTTTGCCAGCAGACCAAGGAACTCGCCTCTCTGAAGGCCGACAACGAGGCTCGCAAGGCTAAGGAGCAGGAGAAGGAGAAGGTCGAGGACAACACGCCCATTCTTGGCAACCGGCTCATGATCACTGCCGGCCCCGGCCAGGCATCCCCGGCTCCTTACGGACAAACCAATGGTTTTGCGCCGCAGCCTACCGGATTTGGCTTCTAGAGGGCTGCCCCGGTGGTTAGAGGTACTCCATGCATCCACGATCCCTTGACGGATCGCTGGTTTCTTCCTGTTCGAAATGGCAAAGACCAGCAGGATTTTGGAGTTTCAGGCACCCCCAGGATGGGTCCTGTTAAAGTCGTTCCGCTTAGCTCTCTCATCGCGGACGGCAATTTTGCTAATATGCCACGATTTCGATGACCTGGAGGATGAAACAACACCCATACAGATGAGATGTGAATGACTTTTTGCGCATGTCTGTGGGATGAAAAAGGGAAACGAAAGGGACAGCGGATGGCAGGGTTTGTTGCTTTTCATGTTGGCCAGATCATTAGAACTTCGTGGTTTTGTTGCCAGTTTCATGTATGATATCTTATTTCATCAGCATCAGAGCTCTTTAACTTAATCGACTTCTGATATTAACCCATCATCGTTCAAAGGCACCACCTTCATATGGTCATATCCGATACCGTCTGTTACTTGACGGGAGATCCCAATATGCTCTCCGTCCCTTCAAAGAAGGATATCTGCTCCAAAACATTACTCAACGGCTGCACTTGGTGTATGAAACAAATGATGACTTGCAAGCCAACTCCTTCACAGACCATTATCGTCCTTGATACTCCCTAGGCTGGGCAATGTTACGATTGACAGGCGGTTGCAGTAATGATGTTCTGTCCATACTCTATCCAAGATGACAGTGACACTGACAGCCCTTGGTGATTCTTCTTCATGAGATTCATCCTTTTCATTCATCCAAGGCTCTGCCAGACTTGATGAATGGACAGAAGACCGTAATTGCACTCAGACACGGTCGATATCATCGTTTAAACCTTACAGTTATTTATTTATCCTCGACGAAGGGTAGCAAGAAGTTCCAACTTCGCTCGAGGGTGACGGAATAGATGCCGTGTCTATGCCAGATAGCCTGCTCACATCAATATTATACAACATCAAACGAACCATGCCCGGAGAATTCATGCAGCGCCACGCGTTGATGATTCATGGGTGGTTGTCATGGTTCTACAACAGTATAACCGATCACTCGAGAGGCCAAAGGACAAGAGGTCCTTATTCACATGGGTTCAGGAAAGGTAGGGTAAGCCGGCATAACGCCGGTCGGTCTCTGAGGCCGCAGCTCGACTGTAGATTCAGATCAAGCTAGATTGACGAAATCGTCAATGAGAGATATCATGGTTGCATCTACAAATTCTGTGTTTGGTGCTTTTTTCTCCCCCGAAACCAGTTCCAAAAGAATTTGCCCACCCACAGAAAGCCCAGTAGTTGCCGCCGAGCCCAAAACTCCGTCTAGTCCTCGAGAAGCGGTAACCTCAGATCCTTCACCATGTCGTCAAACTAAAACGCACCCATCCGTTTCAGGATAAGGGGGCAGTTTAGCGGACGATGGCATCGAAGCGAGACTTGAACCACTTGACGGTGTCGTCGCGGGTGATGCGGTGGGTGGCACCGACTCTGCTCTTGGCGCGGCGGCGGCGGGAGACGCGCTCACCGGGGCGGGTCATGCAGCAGTAGAAGTCCATGCCGTAGATACCGATACCGGGGTCGTACTTGATGCCGAGATCGATGTGCTCGGAGATACCGAAGCCGAAGTTGCCGGTCTCGGAGAAGTTGCGCTTGCGGAGCTCGTACTCCTTGACCTTGAGGCCACGCTCGAGAATCTCCTCGGCCTTGGGGCCACGGACGGTGACGTGGACGGAGATCTTTTCGTTACGGCGGATACCGAAGGTACGGACGGTGTAACGGGCCTTGCCTGGGTGGTGGGGGGGCATGGGTCAGGTTCATTTCTTCGCGTACAGCTTCGTGGTTTGGTTTCGTTGAAGGTAGTCGTCGTGTCGGCGAGAATTGGTTCAAAACTTACTGTAGACGGGGGTTTGACCGGACAGCTGCTCGAGCACCTTGGCGGCACGGGTAAGTCTGTCACCAGACTCGCCAACACAGATGTTGAGGACGAGCTTCTGGATGCGGAGCTCCCGCATGGGGTTCTGGGCCTTCTGTTCGGTAGACTTCACATGATTTCCGTCAGCGAGTGATCTCAAATATCACGAATTGATGGCTATCGCGTACCATGGTGCCGGTGTTGTGTCGAAATCCGCCGTAAAGGAAACTTGACCGTCGCGATGCTCGGGAGATTTGCGTAGGCGGTTGACGATTTTTGTTCAGCAATTTTGAGATTGTGGGCACCAGGGATGTGGGATCCACCCCCTCACCTGCCGGACACTTGGCGAGCGGCAGGCAACTTGGGCAAGAGGACAGTGAAGGCGCGCAAGCCTAGAACTGCGCTGGTGGGTCCGTGCGTGCCTGCCTGGTGGAGCGGGCGAAAGGTGCTGTGAAACGGACGCCTGTGGTAAGTTCCTCAGCCTCGCGCCTTGGAAAACCGAAATTGACCTGATTTCATCATCCAACCATATGCGACTCTGAAGCCTCCCCGCGAAGAGCTGTTGAGAACGCGACGACGAAGTTTAAGCAACTTTGTCAAAACCCCAAAGGTTAATTTTTGTACCACTTGAACAGCTACTCTGTAGCAAACAGTCGGAAAGATGGCGTCGACCAACAAGCAAGGCAAGATGGTAAGTCATCGTTCCCCAATCCCTCCTGCCGCTTGACGTATCAATGTTGACGCCAGACAACTGACAAGGTGCGATATCACAGGCCGGTTACGTACGTACTCCACGCTTCTAGTTACGATCGATCCCGGATATCAATAACGGCACGAAGAACTGACGGTTTCCATTCCAACAGATCAACTACCGGATGCGTGTCACTCTTAACGATGGCCGCCAGATGACCGGACAGATGCTTGCCTTCGATAAGGTACGATATGACACTTGTTTCGTTCGAATTTGGCGACACTGCTAACACTCTGGCAGCACATGAACCTCGTCCTCGCCGATGCCGAAGAGTTCCGCCGTATTAAGCGGAGACAAAACAAGCCGGCCGCCCCTGGCTCGTCTGCCCCCGCCGCCCAAACTGTCGAACAGGAGGAGAAGCGCACATTGGGTCTTACAATCATCCGTGGCGCCCATATTATCTCACTCTCCGTCGAGTCGCCTCCCCCTGCGGACCCGAGCGCTCGTCTTGGAAAATCGACTGGTGGAGGACTTGCTTCCACACTCCAGGCTGGTCCTGGTGTTGCTCGGCCTGCTGGACGTGGTGCCGCCGCTCCTATCTCGCTCGCCGGACCCGCCGC
>RANY01001027.1:0-13428 GCA_009805235.1 Neurospora pannonica FGSC 7221
CTGTCGTCTGTTACTCTAGCAATGTCAAGGAACGCTAATACTGCACGCGAAGCCCAAAGGCCAACCCGCGTATCACAACTTCAAACTATGATATTTGCTCGGACGATTTCAGATGAAAGTCAAGTCTCCTGTTCCAGCAACTAAGACCCAAAGAGTTCCTATGAGAGCGTTAAAATAAAGGTAGTTGCTCAAGGTCGGGGTTGCATTTATACCTTTGTTATATAGCCTTGATACTACTACGGAATGGTCCTCAACGTGTAAATAAATAGTTGGCCGAACCGCCTCGTCCTGGAAAAAGGTTCAGATGTTAATACAATTCCCATTAAACCCCTACTATCAGTTTGGTTCCCCTGCGTGAGCGCTCCGTCTGTAGGCACCTCAACCTACCTTCCTTCACTAGCCCTGACACTGCCTACACGCCTACTCGATCATCTACTCTCAGGCGACAAGGTGATGGAGCAGGACTTCAGGCTTCTGAGGGGCCGCAATGGCATGCCCAACTATTGCCCTCATGACGGCCGGGCAAGGACGGCGGAGTGGAGCATGACGGGCGGAAGGCCGGTCACGGACGGGCGGCAGCACGGGCCAGGCTGGGGGGAGGAGGGTTCGGCCAAGGAGGTTTCTGGGACAGAAACCTACAAGAGGGGGGGCCATGTCAGACCCAGGAAGGTCTGCCACTACACGGGCGAGCACCTGAGCTGAAGAGCTCCGTCGTAGGCGTTAGGCAGCGCCGCTGTATGGCGTCGGAACGGTTCAGAGATTTTACGAACCGCGCCACTATAGAACGGACACTACTAAACCGCTACTGAAATTCCCGGATATCCAAAAATACAATCCTAACCCTAATTACTCCAGCGTTGCCGAGGGCGGACTCTATACTTCTTCCTGATTATCGAATTGCTTACCCTTAGAAGCTTAGAGGATGCCTCGATAAGGTTCCGCTTTGTGACTTCTAGTAATGGGTTCCGGTCTTCGATCGACTGGCTGCCCCTGTGGACGAGTGGATGGCAAAGACACTTGCAAAGCTGTATGAGGATGTTGCTCAACGAGCCGCGGTCTTGTGATTTCAACTTTCCGTTGATGGCTACCATTGGTGGATTTGGGCGGGTGAGTTCCATATTTTGGCATTTGGTAAAGCGCCTTGGATAATACCTCTACTCTTATATCCAGAGCTTCACTCATACCCGTCTGGACCGCAGTCTGCGCCGCCGGCGGCCACCAGGTATATGCCGTTCCGGAGCCCGCGAGCCAGCCTCTACCTCCACACAACGGTCACAGTAATTCTAAACCCACAGAATCAACTATTCCTCGAACTGATGATCAAAAAGCTCTAGAACTATATCAAACTATCCCTCGCCTTCACCACCGAGGTTTCAGAGGTGGGCTACATCAAGGAGTCCCTTTCCCTCCTATGGCTGCGCGAGGTTCCACCTTAAGCCGCCTGGTAAAGATTCTAGAGCCAAGCCCAGGGACCTGAACCATCTAATTATCATTGAGATCTAACCAATAAACAAAATGCTCTCTAGAGCAGTATGCTAGAACGATCCTAGGGTAGAACGAACAACGAACAACAATCTGAAGTCAGAACGATCCCAGACACTAGAACGATCCTGAGCTAGAACCATCCAAGAAACTAGAACAATCCTATACTAGAACGATCTTGAGCTAGAGCGATCCCAGACACTAGAACAATTCTATACTAGAACGATTCCAAATACGAAAACGATCCCAAATACTAGAACGATCCTAGGGTAGAAGAATTCTAAACTAGAGCGATCCTGAGCCTGTTCCTCGCACAACAATCAAAGTCCTATCTTAGTGCTTGCCTGCGCCTCGTAACACTTTCCATCTCGTTGCCCTATTCCGGGTTATCACAACCAAGTTCAAAGCCGCAGGTGGAATTCTGAGTTGGAAATGCCGCAATGGAGTGATAACCATTCACAAAACTGTGAGCTTCTTCTCATCAGTCAGCATGGTTAATCCAGAAAGAGGGATAGCATTTCGTCACCCATACGAGCCGAATTACTACCTAGTGTGAAGTCAGTCTTGGAGTACCTTCAACACCTAGTCGGTGGTATAAAGCCGCATGTTAAACCGCGATCCCCCGCATNGCATGGTTAATCCAGAAAGAGGGATAGCATTTCGTCACCCATACGAGCCGAATTACTACCTAGTGTGAAGTCAGTCTTGGAGTACCTTCAACACCTAGTCGGTGGTATAAAGCCGCATGTTAAACCGCGATCCCCCGCATCTAGACTAGAGAAGACCATGTAGCTGTGGCGACACTACTACAAGTGTGTTGGCTCTCCCAAACACCACCAAGGAAGAGACCACTTATCCGATCGAGGAGAATCGAAATATTAAAGTCTCCAGTTTGACTTGCGCTCTCGGTCTTCGCAGCCCGTCTGAGGGCTGTCTCCAGGAGCTGTTAAGGTAGCGCGGACCAAAACCACGAAGGTTCGTACGACTTGACGTGAAGTTTTGATAGTGCAAATACATCAAAGCCGATGTTAACCTTTCCCGTCAAGCAAATCTTGAAGATACTCCAAAATGTACTGGGTTCAATCCATCCTGAAATGGGTTGCCGCTGGCGTCAAGGCTGGTGAGTGCTGCCCATTTATGAAGTCATGAACATAGAGTGTCTGCTAACATTGTTACGCCGCCAAACACAGTATCTATTGAGGCCTGGATTCTCTCCTCGATTGGAATTGTTCCCGGCGGTCGGTGGGTTGGCATCCTCAAAAATCTAGGAGTCACAAGTGCTGGCCTTCCCACAACCCTAGGAAGGATGTTGGGATAGGCATTTGGGCTTTGGAACGGCAATAATGGCGATTGCTTCCGCCCTATTTGGCTCCTTCAGGGGGACTGAATAACCGCCATTGTGATTCTAAGACGCAGGAACACAGCATTTGGGGTTAGATAATGATGCGACAATCCCAGTCCTATGATCATTTTTGTATTTGGCTCATGGTCTAAGTCTGGAATAGGGCTGTTGTTTGCTAATTATGACAAGAGTCTTCCAGAATTTGCCATAAATCAAAGGCCGGAGGTTCAAGCATCTGCTAGCGGTAGTTTCAACCACTGACGTATTCCACTCTCACCATCTAACAGAATTCAATACAGTCTCGCGGTCGGCTGTTTATGTCTCCTTGCATCCACCTCTGGATGGCTCAATCGGTGATTCGTCGACAAGCCAAATGGTCTTCACTGGCTGTTGGCCTCACGCAGCTCTAGACCCCCGGCACCCCTCTCAAGGGGCTGGGGATCAAAACCCAAGAACGCAAAAGGACAACTGTGCAAATTTACTGGACTGGTTTTCCCGTTGAACTATCCCGATCTGCAAACACAAAATCCTCCGCCATCAGCAGACAACCATCAAAGAGATGGCGTTCTGGGGCCACGTCGCAGAATAGGGCGCAAACACCGTTGCCCCAGCCGTGGTTGGTCTAGCGATGAATGCCAAAGAACATGCTGAGCAGGTAACGTGTTTTGAACCAAACTCCAGACAAAAAAGTAACTAAGCATATTCATCAGCATAGCTAACCATAACCTCAGGTCGGAGGCCAGGCTGCCGAATGGGCAGCTAAGGAAGTTGCTCCCCGTGCTGTCGGTCTTGCAATGGAGGCACAGAAGCATGCTGAACAGGTAGCTCCCGCTGTCATTGGCCTTGCCATGAACACTAAACAACATGCTGAAGAGGTGAGCCCTATTTTGTTGGTGTCGAACCTTATATTGTCCAGTCTAATGACTTGATCTGTCAGATATTGGGCCATGTCGCTGAATGGGGAGCGCAAACTGCCGCCCCTGCTGTTGTTGGCCTTGCCATGAACACCAAGGAGCATGCCGAGCAGGTAAGATTTCTTTCTTTGCAAGGAATCAACATCGAGACACCATGTCTCATCCTATTCAGCATCGTTCATTGACAGCTCTCAGATCTCCGGACACGTCGTCCACTGGGATACTCACCACTTTATCCCTGCTGCCACCTGATTAGCTCACAACGCTGTAGATGTTGCAAAGAACGCGGAACAACACTATGAGCAGGTATGAGTGACCCCAAATTTCTCGTCGATACTTCGTCCCCGACAGAGAGACTGACACCCTGCGGCTTAGGCGTCCCCAGCCGAGCGGAAGGTGATACGAGTGCTAGTATCCATCGGCTTGACTTTGGTGGCCGAAGGCTTTGGTATACCACTTCCCAAGTTGCTCATCGGTCCCGTCCTCAGTGCTGCTGGCTTTGGCACTGGTAAAGCTGGAGATGGTCGGGGTGCCGCATCAGACGCTGCTCAGGCATCCCGGCTCCCTCGAAGTTCGAGATCGGGACGTCCAGTTGTGAATCCTTTGGGATCTGGCACCAGGGAAACCAGGAAAGAAACAGGAAACGGCGCGATTGGTGCTTAGACGACAATTGCAACGAGTGCCATTGTTATCAAAAGCATCGTTGGGTTGATGGCCTGGCTGTTATGAGTACGTACTGGAAGAGGAGCTGTGCGGAGGATGACAGGCACGATTGTCGTCTTGCCCTTGCCTTTGACTTCAAGAGGCCGTCGTTAGTCCCTTCCATTATTATTTCCGGTTCTCTCGTCGTCAATATCCTCCCATTTTCCCTTTCATTACCGTCTTTTGTTCCCAATGAACTACGCGATTGCTGCTTCGCTTGTCAGACACCGTCCGAAGGATCCTCGCCAATCCCTTGTTGGCCCAAACGAGCGACCCCCTTACGAATCTGCACTGTCAAAAACTGGAGACAGGCCTCCCACATTATCTACACTGCCTGGCAGTTGTCGTCGACGTGCCCTGTAGGCGCCAACAAATCTAATCAGGCTACCCTCACGGCAAAAACTGGACTGCGTGTTTCGTGTTTGTGTGCCCAACCAGGCTTCCCAACGCGTCGCAGCTCACAAGTATCAACTTCTTTTTGACTCAGTTGTCCTCGAGATTTTTGCAGTACCCCAATAGCTACAGGTTCATACCATTCACTGGTGAGAAAGGTGGAAACGAAAATACCCAAGGCTCTCCGGAATTCTTCCGAGACGCTCTTGGCGATGTTCAACAACGTGGTGAACCATTCAGAGCTGGTGTGTCCCATCTGTCCTTTTCCTTTTGGGTGCTGGTTTGATGCATACATTTCTACTAACCGGTTTATCTCAATGCTAGATCCCGTTCGGACCGACCTCTAACGGTATTCCAAACTTGTTTTTAGAGTCCTTTCTAGGTCTACGCACAGAACGACCAGATGGGACGCTGGTACGTTACGATAAGTGGATGCTGTATGGTAATTCCACACCTGTTTGGCTGATGATGGTTATGGTCCCAGATGCCAATCAGACCTCTTTTTGGGAACTGGCCCGGTATGGTTCTTGGCTTCTTTGAGATCGGGGCATGGAGACTGGATGTCATAGAGCAGTTTGAGAAGGTCCGTGGCATCTTTTATAGCAATTATGCATTGCAATTACCTTACTGACGTACTACGGCCTCTCTCTACAGGCTGGAAAATGGACTGAAGGACACGCTACCTCTGCCATACTCAATTTATTTCTTATCGAAGGCACACTGTGTGCCCTGGTGTGCCCCGGACCGGTTTACATGGCATTCCTCGCAACTTTAGGATTCGGACCTGAAGGCGTAAGAGCACGTAAGTAGACTACCCGTGTCTATAAGCAAATGCTCAGTGTCATTGGGTGCTAATACGATGTTGATCACTATTAGTCTCCCTCGCAGCTCGAGTCCGATCTCCGAATGGAATCAAGAAAGACATCTATGCTTATCTTTTGAATGCGTCAATGGGTAGATATGGCACATACCCTTTTTCCACTATCATTCACTCCATTGTTGCTGGTAGCACGAGCCGAATCTTCAAGTGGCAGTTTCCGAAAGAGCATCATCCCCTACTTGCGAAACTGTGACGTTATCAGCCCGTCCGGCTTCATCTCGGCCTCCCGCATGGTCCGCATTGGCTCAAATATGAGTCTAACTCGACGGCCTCGGGCCGGTCAACTTGTGTCATGATTTGTTGTCATCTTCAATACTTATCCGATCTTTCTTCTCTCAATTTCTTCCTTCTAAATATTTCAAGGTTTCCTTCCTTTACGCAGTAGTTCCAGAAGCCTTTGTAGGTAGCTAGAACACACCCGAAGCACGCGCCTTTTTGCCAGAGTTTGAGATGGAAGTCCGGGGTTCTATCGGCGGTATACCGACCGAAGATGCCCTAATGGTAAGTTAGGTAGTGACATGCATTTGCCCTTACTCGATGCGAACTGAACTAACCTCCCTGACATTTCTATTAGAGTTCAGTCGGTATTCCGGAGTGGACGGGACAGGCTTGTCCTCAATGGGGTGCAGCAGTCGCCAAACTTGCGGACAGCACAGAGGAGATCACGGAGGAGGTCAGTTTAACCACTCACCAAGATTGAGACACTGACTGAATTAGTGCCATCGCTGACATATTTGGCTTCATTCCTCAGTTCGCGCTATCAGTTCATGATGGAGGTTGGGTGTCCCATACCCTTCCAATGTCCCCCGAGACACTTTCGAGTGTGAATAGCAAGGCGCCAAAACACACCAACAAGGTGGGCTGACCTGCTTTCTTGGAGTTGAGGTGGGATGAGGAATCACTGTTCACTGACTTAGCCCAATTCTAGATCTCCTTCCTGTTCGTCATCGATAGTGTCCCAGCTTCGCCGCGGGTTCCTCAAGCCATCGGTAAAAAGGGTCCAGATGGCAATTTGGTATGCTCCAGCTGGGAATCATAGGGAAATCTGACTATTCGTTGAAAAGAACTAATAAGATCAATTAACCAGGCACCAATCACTTCTCGGGACATGTTGAACTCGGTTCTACCCTGGCTAGCCGAGCCAGGAGAAGGGCCTACAGATAAGATCAAGAAACAGTATGAACAGGTACGCAACACAGAGTTACTACTGCTGATTTAACCCCGTGCATCCATGTCTAACATCCGATCTTGTTCACTACCTTCTAGGCTCGCAAGTGGGCTTGCGAACACCCTGACGCCAGGATTCTCCTTGTTCTTCTTATAGGAGGCATATTGATCTTAGTAGTCGCCTTCCTTAAGCCAGGTCTATTCTACAAGCCTATCCTCTGGCTCGTAGGATTTACATCTGAAGGAGTAGCAGCAGGTAAGTGGGCTACTTTCAAATGATGATGATTGTGACAGGCAACCTATGAACCAGTATCTAATTCACGATCATGGGCCACTAGGATCTATCGCAAGTATCATTCAATCTTGGCTTGGAAACGTCATGAAAGGTGGTACCTTTGCCTTTTTCCAGAGCGCTGCGACCAATGGCTACGCAGCTGCCTCCCTTAACGCAATTATCCGGTTCATTGCTACAGGCTTTATGGCTTGGGGTGGGAAAGAACTCTTCAAATGGTTCATGAGTGATGAGGATCCTTGTGCTCCCATCACAACTTAGTCTGATGAGCTCGACGGCTTCCAACTACATGATGTAACTTGAGAGCTTAAGGCATCTACCAGGTATTTCACGAAATTGGAACGGGCGGTTTTTATGCTAATCCATTTAATGGGTCACTGGCATTGCGTAGCATCTACATCGTGGGTTGAGGGTGAACAAATCAACGAGAAACTGCTTCAAACTCCTCCATGTTCTCCCGCTCAGCCACGTAAAGCGGCCCGTATTTCGGCCAGAGCGTGGGGTACAGCGGGAAGCCATTTCACCATGACATGGCTGTTGTCCATTTGTATAGGCCTAGTTGGGTTCTGGTCACCCCTGTTTTGCTAGCCGTTTGCGAAACCACAAGTAACGATCATTGACGCGGTTATCACATCGTAAAGGCAAGGCAGATTCCAATCATTCGGCTCCCTCCTACAGGTATTTAGTCCATATGTATTGACATTTGGTACATATAAACCGTTCAAGCTTCCGTCCATACCTCGCGGCCAACCAGCCACTCAACTGGGCCGCACCTTCCCGGGAATATAGTCCAAGTTCAAAGACTGCGCCTTGCGCCTTCCTCTCGAGAGTCGGTCGCACCGTCCTTCATCTCCGTTCTGGGTCCAGGCATCGATCCATCGTCATTCACCGCATACCTCGAGGTATCAACACTGCCATCGCCCATCACTGACCTTTTTGTTCACTTTGCTGTTCACATTCAAGGTCAACTTTACTTCCATAATTTTCATCAAGTCCGACCTGCTATTAAGTCCTTAATCAGCAGTCTTCTTGCCGAGACCGGATTCCAAAATGGTATGTGACAATGTACTCATGTTCTGTTCGTCGCAAGCTTTCTTCCTTGCTAATCAATGGCCTCTTCATCAGCCGACTCTATCCGATCATGGAACCGAGGGTACTGCTATGTTACTCGCCGTTGCTGGTGCTCTCATGTCATTTTTTCCTGGTTTGGTGATCGGTCCCTTTATGAAGATACTTGGTTTTAGCAAAAGCGGCATTGTTGCTGGTAAGTGTATCCTCATTTTCATTGGAACTATCGAGAATATGCCATGATTTCCTCGACAGTACTGAGTTTACAAGCTCGCTGACAGACTACCTATTGCGTCTTAGGATCCCTGGCAGCTAAAATCCATTCCTTCATGCGGATCATCACCTCGCCAGGCATCTTCGCCTGGTTGCAGAGTGCGGGAATGGGAGGATATGGAGCGCCTATTCTTGCTGGCATAGTGAAGGCTGCTGGACTCTCGACTGCGGCTCTTGGTGCTGTCCTTGCTGGTTCGTCCAAGTTGAAGCCTTGATCATAATGGGCTTCACCGGTTTACTTGCGCTTGGTCCTTGTTGGGTGATCACATCCAGTATTTTCTAATAATTGATATGTCAATGTTTTTTGAACCATTTACATCGGGTGTCTAGGGCCATAATTGGTAATTGCGCCGCCTCGCGGGTGTTCAGGTGTGGTTACGCAAAAGCCCAGCCAACAATAATAAACAGCAAGTCCAAACCGAAATCGTTGGAAGTGCTTGCCATCCAATGGTCAATGCCGTCAACTGCGGGCTGCCGACGGATCATCCTTCCCCGCTCCCACCGGGTCCAGTCAACACCCAGTCGGGCCTCCGGCAAGTTCTGCGGTTGCCAACAACATGGGCTGGGGTATTACGAAAGATCATATTGAGCAGGTAGGTGGTTTGACCCAAAACTTGTACATCAACGCAAAATCCCCCTGTGAAACGGTAGTAAGCCTCACATTTTCTCCCTATAATACACACCTGATTGAGTGTATGATAAACCCCGCTATCAATCTCCCTCATCGCCTCCTCCTTCAGCCTCTCAATTCTCTCGGCCGTCCATCCACTGCCATCAACCGCCACTAAGCCCTCCAAACATCCCAGGAAGCAAGCGATAATATTTCGGGTCCCCTTATCTCTTACGTTCACCTCCAGGTCTTGCAATCTGTCTGACGAAAAGACGTCTTCGTGGACATCGACTAAGCCAAGTCCTCGAAACACTTCTTCCCTTCTCAGATTTTTCGACTCTTGCATCATGAGGCCAATCACCGAGTCGGCTTTATCGCGAAATAGGTCCAGGCCGTCGTAGATCTCCTGGCACGCGGCGCGGGATGTGCCAGGCACAGAGTTGTAAAGGGCAAAATTGCAGGAATCGATCCACTACAGCCAGCCGCCCGGTTTCAACAACGTTATCAAGTTCGCAATGGAACGAGCCCATTCCTCACGCCCGGCGACGCTGCTGATGAACCGGACGGCAACCACATCATAGGTCCCTCTTTCTGAGGCTGGAAAGGGGAGGTACATGTCGTGGATGTTGAATGACACGTTTGACGGCCAGGTATCTCGTGGAGGAAAAGCGGATGACGTCAGGTCAAAACCGGTGAATTGGCATGTTGACGGCAGGCCTTTGGCGACGTCGAAAAGCCAAGCCCCAGAACCGGTACCTATATCTGCGATCTTGGCAGTGGGCGAGGTGATCCGGATGTTTGGGTGGATGAGAAATCCAAGCATCTTTGTGGTGAAAACGTGCTGCTCGTCTAGTCTATTTCACGTGTGAGTCTAGATGTGTAATACCTAGCAGGAACCCCAGCCTTACCTTTCTGGTATCTCTTCTATGTGAGGCAGAAACTCTCGATTCCGGTCTTGTAGTCCTGTCATGGTGCGGATCTTAAACGAGTTTCGGACAAGGCTACGGAGTGGCGGTATCTGGGTATCTGTGTGTGCGTAATTTGTGTGTGTGCTTTTTCAGGCGGTGAAACGAAGTGATTCCGATGATGGGGAAAATGCTTGATTGGTGGCTTGAGGGAGAGAAGAGGAATGGGTTGCCAATCCCAGGTCTAAATACCTCAACAATGGAAAGTCATGACTAATTCGACCAACCAGAGGCCTCCCTCAGCTTAACAAGCGTTGTAAATTGCACAATGCTTGTGATCTAATTGTAGGTCATCATCACCACCACCACACACCCAAGGCTACCAATCAGCCATTTACTTCTTCAGTATTCATAGAGAAGGCAACGAAAAGCCCTCATGCAGCCACTTGAACGTTTCCAGCTGAACCCGCGAAGGGTACACTGCACAGGACCGAGTGCACCAGACCCTCCTTTAAATCGCGAGCCGCTGCCCGACCGAGTCGTTATTAACTTGACCAACTTCCTATAGTTCATGGAGCCTCTAACCGTTTAGTCCATTGCCACTTGGGTTGTACTTGGACATACCGCTTTACTTTGACACAGTTCTCAATTAYCCGTCCCCTGAATCAGCATGAACAACCTGAGCGGTCGTCCCTTCCCCCATTTCTATCGCCCTCTTGCCCCTAAGTTCATCCGCGTCTTCGAGCTTGAGCCAGGCGAATACTCGGACGGCATAGTCGGGCGGCTGGTGTCCCAGGCAATAGATGCAGAGCCATACGAGGCCATCTCCTACGTCTGGGGCGACGCGCAAAAGCGGCGCAACATTACTATAGAAGGCTTGACGGTCTCTGTGACAGAGAACTTGCACGGAGCACTGACGGCTTTCCGACACCGACCAGCTGCTGGAAATAACGACGAGCCAGATGCGGGCACGGCACCGGCAAAAAGACAACCAGTGCGGCGGCTGTGGGCCGACGCCGTGTGCATCAACCAGCAGGACATGCAAGAGCGTATTTCGCAAGTCGAACTCATGTCGCTGGTCTATGCCGGCGCGCGCCGTGTCCTTTCGTGGCTCGGCTGGGAAGAGGGCGAAGAGGGTCGCAAGCACATGCAGGACGCCATCCGATTCACAAAGGCCTTCATGAAGGACCCAGAGGCTGGCCTTCGCGACGCACGCGTCCTTCTCCTTCACCACGACTTCCAGACGGACGCCACCGATGACCTCACTCACTTATCCAAGGACGACCGGCGCCGGTTTAAGAAGCAAGCACGCAAGTGGAAGTCTGTCAAGCTCTTCTTCGAGGTTGAGTACTTTCACCGCGCCTGGATCGTTCAGGAACTTGGCCTCGCCCGCGAGGCTCTCTTGATCACGGCTGTGAAGCCCGCCGACAACAGGGTGAAAGCTGATGAGAGGGTTGCTGCCGAGGAGGAGGGCTGGGCGTTAGAGGTCAGCATTCTCGAATGGCCGCTGATGGGCCGCTTTGTTCGGTTCTTGGACTACAGCGGTGCCTCGCTGGTGACACATCTTGGTCTGATATCCTGGGTCTCTCACCACATCCTCATGGTATGGTCCACCAATGAGGACGGCACGCCTGACTGTGATTTCCTGACTGGTTTGCACTGGACGCGCATCCTGCGCGTAACTGACCCACGGGGCCGCATATTCAGTCTACTCGGTCACCCGAGGGCCGTCCTCGACGGCGAGCTTGTAATCCACCCTGACTATACCCGTACGCGCGGTGTGATATACACAAGACTGGCCATCAACTTCATTCGGAAGACAAACAATCTATACATCGTCAGCCTCGTCGACCACGAGGACGACCCTTCCACAGAGCACTGCGAATGGGACGGGCAGCACGATGCCAGGATGCCCTCCTGGGTGCCTGACTGGCATAGTATTAACCGGACCACGCCGCTTGACTATCCGATAGCCGCGGCCACGACCGAAGACGGCGATATCAACTTCGAGGGCGGAGTTGACTGCGAGGACGGAACATCGCTTCCACATCTCCTCGTGCGAGGCTGGGTGGTTGATGAGGTCTCTGCCGTGTCACGGCGCATGGAGGCGACAGACTTCCCCATCACGCACTTGGCGCGAGAGCGGACAAAACAAAACCCATTCTGGCTCGATCGTGTATGGGAGCTAGTCTGCCCTGCGAAGCAACAAGACGCACTAGCCGTACTGGAATCACTGTCAGTAGCCCTCCCGCTCGGTACGAGGGAAAAGGACGGCCCGGTCGGCAAGGCAGGACTGAACCAAACCTTGGAGGAACACCACCGATCGTTTGCCGCCTACGTTCTCGAGTATCACGAACTTCTTCGCGGCGCGTTGTCTGGGGCCGGCCGCGTTAACGACGACGGGGACACCACAGGAAGCGTTTTGCCTGTTCGCTCTGTCTTCGACAGCCTGCCGGCCGACGCGCAGGCTGAGCTACGGCGGCGCGGAGAAGGCGCCACCGCCACTGGGTTCCTCGAGTGCATAACGTGGCCATCCATGTGCCGTGTTGTGTACCGTACGGCATCGGGCCTCGTAGGCATGGGCTCGCGCGTTACGCGGCCAGGGGACCTGGTTTGCCGCGTAAGGGGTTCGGCCGTGCTGATGACGTTACGGAGGATCGATGATTTCAGCGCCAGCGAGGTGACTAGGCCAACCACACACCCCGAAATGACTGAGTCAGTTTGTTGCGCTCATATTGGGCCTACTGTCATACCGGCGCGTATAAAGCATGGAGTCATCGATGGCATAGAATTTGGCGAAAAGGCTTGTAACTTCCGAATTGTATAAGCGACTGGGGGATATATGGTTCAAATATCCGGGCCATGCAAAGAGTAAGCCTACCCGCACCCACCCCAGATTTACATGCACCCTCTCCCACCAACAAAATATCAAGACCAATCCGCGCGTTCCCATTTGCACGCGAAAGTCCGCATATTATAATCTCTCATAGCGTCTTCAACTACTTTCCTCCACTTTTGGCAATGCTAGGATTACCTATGACGCTTATCCGGAGTACGTTGCAGAAATCGGGCGCTGCGAATGCAGATAGCACGTGAAGAAACAATTAAAAAAAAATATTCGATTAGGAAATAAGGTAGTACAATACGTTTAAGTGCTAGTCCTTTACCCTCCTAAGTTTGAAGAACTCAACTGGCGTTTCTGGAAGGCTATCATCAAGTGTCTTGATTGGGGAGGGTGCGTGTAATTTTGGGGGGTTTGCGGGTCAGGTTACTGCATGGAAATACCTCTGATCCCCCTAAGAGAATAGAAGGAGAATTGGACGGAAGGCTATCTCAAATAACGATATTCCCTTTCCTAGCTCAACGTTGGATACTGATCTACTCATGGTTTTAGATATCC
>RANY01001028.1:0-11316 GCA_009805235.1 Neurospora pannonica FGSC 7221
CGGGACCGGGAAATTTGTTATTAACCGTAGCCGCGTTTGTTGTATACTATCCTCCAACTTCCAACTAGGGTACCTACCTTACTCTCTCGGTGTCCCGAACGGTACCTGCCTAAATTGTGCTTTTTTTTTTTCAAACCTCTCATCGGTGAGGTAGCCGAGCTTCATCTCCAAATCCTGGGAGCCTCGCGGGAAGGGGGGAAGTAAAACGACCGAGGAACGGCATGATACCTACAACTTCCAGGTTGATACGGTACGGCGATAACCACTCGTTGGAGCACCTGTTAAGTTCTCAGAGGTAAAGAAAATGATCGATACGTGCCCGGGCATGGTACCGTCCTTTCCAGCAGCAAAGCAAGTTTATGGAGCAAATGAAGTTGCAGACCGGTCATGCAAGCACACTTCCCCGTGGGGTTGGTTGCACTGGAGTTGTCTCGGTTGTTCGATGCAGGCGGCCATTTGTAGTTAATGGTCTAAAAGGCTTGTTGTTGTTGTTGTTCGTTGATGGCACGGCTAGGGCAGACGGCCTAACGAACGAACGAACGACTGAACCGATGTTGCCATCAGTAGCATGTGCGTTGAGTTGAGTGGTTCATATGGTCTTGGAAGGTGTCGTTGATTCACACGTGTTTGCGCAGCTGATGGACGCAGGGGTTGGTTGGTTGGCTGGTGTTTGGGAGATGCTTGCTGGTGTTCGTTGGTGGTGGTTGGTGGTTGAGATCGATGATGGTAGATTTGTTGACACACGTGATTAAAAACGTCCGAAACAAAAGACGTTAAATACGATTACATTACAGGACGAAAACAGCTCGTATGTATCTCTCCTTGTCTCCAGGACAGAAGCCCGTAAAAAGGCTGTGACTTCAAAATCTAATTATAACCGTTTTAACCGGAACAACCAGGTCGACAAAATCGGCAAATATCGCCTGTTAGAAAAGGTAAAAAATGGTTATTTTATCCTTGACAAAACACCAATTCCACAGTTTTACATGCGCTATGCCCTACAAGTGGGGCTCCCTAACTTGTCTGTCATTCCCCAAGTCAACAAGTTAACACTATCAACCCGACGACATTCAATATCCCAGACGGGCTTCGTTCGCTAGTAGTAAAGTTCTGACACTTCAGTTTCGGACCGTGCATTCACACACTCCTTTACACACAAGACACACCTTCAACACACCCTCACTCTTCTTGAAGAGCATCACATCAATGCCCTGCCCCTGACTGAGCTCGTTCGGCCCGTGCCATTTCCGTCGGGCCCTTTCCGCGCTTCCCCTCACCAAACCAAACCTCAAACCATACCTCGAACGATACTCACATCGAGTGCCCCACATGGTCACATCCCCGCGACTTTCCGACGTCCAAAGTCCCCAACGGTCTTGAGCCGCAAACAAACATCGGATGATGGAGTGTGGGGGATGGGGCCATTGCTGTGGGAGACAGATTGGGCGTTTTTAACGCTGGCGGTCTGGATTTTGGACTTGGGTTGTTCCTGCTGCGGATAGCTTGGGGGTAAAGCAAGTTCTTTGAAACTCATTGTTCTTTCACAACGGACCATATTTATTCTTTAGCTTTTTCGGGAGTAAGTTAGCAGCTATCGGACCAATCTCATGTTTCTTGTCGAGATCAAAAGGTTACAGAGAAAGATGAGGGCGCCGTTGCTGTACACAGCCATGTTCCCGAAGAGGATGAGTGAGGATATAAGGCACTTCTTTGTTCAATAATATCACATACGACCATACCCACTGGAAAACTCGGGATCCCGTCCGCTCTCCCATAGATAAGCCAGTGAGGGCCAGACTAGTAGTTGGGTCGGTGACGACCAGCGAATCCCTGGTGTTGTATGTTTTTTTTCGGTTCATTGTTTTCTTGATTCTTTTTGCTTCCATTTTGCTTGTCTTTCTTGTCTTTCTTGTCTTTCTTGTCTTTCTTGTCTTTCTTGTCTTTCTTGTCTTTCTTGTCTTTCTTGTCTTTCTTGACGTTGGCAAAAGTTACGCTTTTGGCTCATACACTGAGGTCTTCTTACTAAACAACAAGCTGACGACAAAGAAATTGTCTACTCCGTTCCCAATGATGACTTCTTCATTCTGCGCCTATACCCAGGACAGGTCTTGTCGCAGGAGGAAGGTGCACCCCATCCAGAGTTTCAATCTTCAGAGTGGCCTGGCACGCCTTCTCCCTTTTCTCAACCATGCCACAATCAACCTTTTCACTCTGGTCATAAGCATCGCCTTTCAGACTCTCGTGTGCGGTCTGGTCCCGGAATTTTCGGTCATTTGCACAGCCCTTCCACTAAATGCCAGCCGTTCGCTCATAATGGGTTCTGGGCATTTAGCCTTACAGCCTTATTGCATGGTTCATTCTAAGTGGTCGAGAGCTCTCTCACAGTCCTACCTGCCTTTTGGGATCTCACTGCACTTGCGGCTTGACGCTATTGCTATCCTACAGCGGGTGGTTGGCGCTAAAAGCCTATAAGAGTAACGTGACCTCTGAGTGAAAGTCCTGCCTATAGTTGTAGTACCGCCGAAGTTGACATCAAGAAGGATTTTGGCCCCCAAAAAGATCTTCTACGTGGGATCCGGATAGTAGTGTTCGGTCCTTGTCTTCTTGGTTTTGAATGCGGCTCAGCGGCGGAGTGGACGTGAAGTTGCAGTCGACCCTCAGATCGGCAGATGCTTCGATGCTTCGATGCCAGTCAATCACAGCCTCAAAAAGCTTGTCAAAGCTTGACTGCCTTAAGTTGAGAGCTAGACTTCTTCATCCATGCAAGGATCCTGCCTTTGGCAACTAGCGTACTGCAGTTGGCGATGGAGACACCATGGACAGTGGCACAGCACAAATGAATTGGATGGACACTGCGACGATGTCAACGGAGGAAAGCCTGGAAGCGGAGCTGAGGTCAAGCGAGGCAGGATGATTTGGGGATTGATGATGATGCGGATGCTGCCAGGTTCGAGATGGGAATGTGCGCAGCATGAAGCCAACGACCCGAGTCAAGAGCATGGAGATCGTGCACGAGATTGGAGAGTTGGGTATAAAAGGCCGGTGATGTCCTACCTTCATCGCCAGAATATTTGAGCAGCAGCAGCAACAGGAACAATCACCACCAAGACTATTACGCGCCTTTTGCTTTATCTTCCCAACCTTTTCGAACCGGTACGATCAACCAAGCCCTCTCAATGGGAGTCGCAGCTCGTGAAACTGGAAGTGGAAGCTAACAAAAGAGCAGAACACTTGTTCACGAAGCACCATCAACATGCTCTCCAAGCAGTATCTCACCTTCGGCGCCTTCCTGGCTACCATTGTCTCGGCTTCGCCGCTCTCCGCTCCAGCTCCCGAGGAAGGCCTCATTGTCATCCAGCAGACTAAGTTTGCCAACGGTACTCTCACCTGGTAAGTCGTCTCCCGTCTGCCGTCCCGTTGTCTCACCGCCGTCAAGCCTTGAATCATCCTACCCACCCACACTCTACGAGATGAACTTCACTAACCTCCCCCTACATAACCAGGTACGGCGAAGACCCGACCTTCACCAAGCGCTCAGTCGATTTCGATGCCCCGTCCAGCAAGCCGCTTAACAAGCGCTGCGGCAGCGCCCTGCCCCAATGCAGCAACATCCACCAATCCTACACCTCCGTCTGCAGGACGCTGATCAACAACCTGCCCGACACCGGGATCCCCAGCAGCCCGCAGTCGACCTGCTACAATGTCGCCGGCGTCACGTGCTGCATCAGCTGGGGCAAAGTCATCGACAACGCGCACTTCCCGGCGCTAGCGTACGCCGCGAACAAGGTTATGGATGCGTGTACCGTGAGCAATTCGAAGGGGGAGGTGTTGGTCTCGGGCATGACGAGCGATACCTTGGTTGGAGGTACCTGTCTTCATCAGTGCTTGAGCAACAGGGCTACTAATTGTGATAGTAGTTAGGTGGGTAACTGCCAACTAAGGGATCATAGGAGCCTTATAGATGTTTGGGTACGGAGCAAATGCCTTCTTGTCTGCTTGGTGCATCCGAAGGGCTGGTTAGGAAGTCGCTTGAACCGATGAAGCTTGTGAATGATGGGACGAGGAAGTAGCAACACGGATGAAGAAATAGGACATGTTATCTATCATGCTCAGGTGTGGTTTTGTGACAATGTGTGCCTCGGGAATGTTCCTTTCACTCGTCTGTAATGACTACTGGATGCTCTTTAGAAGAGACTTGTATTGACTGCAATAAAGTGTTTGCAAAGTACTTACACAGGAAGGTGGTTGTGCTGCAGCAAGTGGCCATTAGAGAAGTTTCGCGAAAGTGAGCTCGTAGATCGAGTACAGTGTGATAGGCTTGATGAGATTTGAGGTCGCGACTTCGAGCGGCTATGCCTGCGAATTTCAAACCCATTTGAACCTGCTCGTTGACATTTTCCAGAACCCTAGACACCAGCCCAGCGTTCGTTGTGTCGAGGAGCATGAAAAGGTTCATGTCTTGCAAGCGAACTGACAGCTTGTTGAAGTAAAGCATCATAAAGGACTCACACCATTCTCCGCTCACACATCACGGGGAAATGATGAACTGTCCCTCCAGGAGTCGAATATTGCCGCGCACCGACAAGTTAAAAAAACAGGCGATCAAACACCACCAAAAAGAGAATCTCAAATCATCTCATCGCCGATTTTGGACGAGCTGGGAATCGAACCCAGGACCTTTCGCATACAGGTGAGTATGCTAAGCGAACGCTCTACCAACTGAGCCACACGCCCGGAAAGTGGAGATGAAGATGATGGAGAAGTGGACGAGCTGGGAATCGAACCCAGGACCTTTCGCATGCTCGGAAACATGCTAAGCGAACGCTCTACCAACTGAGCCACACGCCCTTGATCTTGTTGTTGAATCGTCGTCCCGGAGATTGGCTTTTCAACCACAGCGCTTGAGTCGTCAGATGTCCAGCGAAAGTGGTGATGCTGAAGTCTGAACGGTGATGCGGGTGAGGTCGACGTGCAGCATCGAGGCCGACATTTTGGGTGAGCTTGCTGCCGCAATAGCAGCTCTCGATGAAGGTCGAAGGGGGAATTGAATGAAAATAGATGATCGATCGCGGTAAGTTCACTGAATGATGAGTTGAGCGTGCCGTGTCGTGATGCAGTTCGCGCCGTGATGGCGTGATGGTCGATGACGCACCACTCAGCGAAACGAGAAAGGGGGAAAGTGTGAATAATGACATGCGGACCGAAATAATGTTGAAATGCATAATTGCTATCTCGAGCCAAATGAGGTGTTTGAGATCATGGTGGAACAGACATCCATCAGTGGTTGTCTTGGGGGTTGAGGGACGAAGTCCTCCGATCGAGGGGTGCCTGTCACCTCAAAAAGCGACGAGTGTTCTGCGATATTGACGAGTCAGCCTGAATCCTCAAAACAACTGATGTTTACTAGTTTATGATGAAGAGGCCCCGAGATCCCCAAAGAAGAAGCGGGATAGATTGGGAGTCGGTGTTGTTGGAGGGGGTGTCAGTGGGAGAACCGGAGAAAGGAGCACTGCGGGGCGGGACACTGTTGCCTGTGCTGCGTCATTGCACAAGTGTGGGCCTTGTTTGGCCAGAATGCCCGAGTAATTTGCGGGATTGAAGGACGAAAGTGAAGAGGAAATAATGAGAGAAGGGTCATGCGTGTATCAGCCACAGAACCTGACCAGCAAACAAACGGAATGAAAGTGGAAGAAAGAGAGGTGAAGAAGGCCAGGTGAAGTTGGGGTGAATGGGCGATACAGCCGGCGGGTGAAGTGACGGAATCGGTCGAGGTTCGAAGTGTGTCGCCCAATTGGATGCGGTTGGCAGGACATTGTGGTCTGTGCACTACGAGATCATGAGGGAAAGGGAGCACGGAAAGCACTGACCATACCCTGGGTGGGGCCAAAACACGAGACACGATTGGCCAATGTGGCCTACAACACTTTGAACCCTTCACTCAAGCTCAGGTCCGCGCTCTTACATTCACTGATGCCCCGAATTTCGATTTTCGACTTCTTAAACCCCGTTCAACCCTTTCCCCTTCTTCCATCAACCAATTTCATCAACCATCATTACAACACGAACTCGGGACACCAAGCATCAACACGCAAATGCCCCGGGCTCATCCAAACCCAATCCACACACCCTACCCTTCTATCATTTGAGAGGGACCTCGCCCTTGCTTAGGCCTGGTCTCAATCTTTCACCGTCCGACTCGCGGACACTTCCCGTCCCCGAGCTAAATCAAGACCTATAACTCCCTCTCTTCAGGGGAATTCGACAGACATGAGTGCCTCGCCTACCGCCTGTCAAGATCTTGCTAGATCTGTTCTTGGTAAGTCTTTCCCTACCTTCAAGCTCACTGCTTCGTCCTGCATCGGTCGCGATGTTAGGTCTTTGTCTCATTTTTGGTCAATTACAAAAGGCTGTTCTTGGTTTTTCAGCTCCGAATTCTGACTGCCATGCCCAGAGAATATCTCAGGAATGAATGGCGCCCTCAATGGTACATCCGACGATGTAAACGGCGTCGACAACGACGCGAAAATCAACGAGACACACGATGGCCACAATGATAAGGCTACTACAGAAGCCAACAACGAGGCAGCTAGCATCGTCGAAGCTGTGAAACAAGAAGCATCCCGTTCGCCAGTCGAATCCGTCGACGAGCCTCCATTTTCATGGCTGTAAGTTAATTCGAAGCAGACCCAACGCGAAGCGGACACTAACATTTATCTTGGCTTCAGTCAATCACACGCTCTTTTCGTTATCATCATGGTCGGCCCCGATGGCATGCCTTTCGGTATCCAAAAGGACTTTCTCTGTGCCAAGTCCTCCTACTATAGGCGCTATTTTAGAGAAAAGGCGGCAAACAACGAGTCGGTCGAGGACGTAGTTGAGCTCCGCGACACCTCGGTCGATGTCTTCGGTTACACCCAGCACTATCTTTACAAAGGCCAGGTTTATCCTGACACACCTCCTGACTACGAGGTTCTCATCGGCGTTTGGAAGCTCGGTCACAGCTTGGGCATCGACGGCCTCTGCGATGCCACGATCGATGCCATGATCGAATACCGCCGACTCACAAACTCGATCCCCGCCACCGCTCTTCTTGTTCAGGTGTGGAACGAAACCCCCGAGGGATCATCCATCCGGAAACTCTTGCTTTCCTGGGCGGCCGAATACATGCGGGCCTCTGAGGATCGTGCAGAGTTCGCCAAGGCGCTGCCCCAAGAAGTTCTGAGTGAGCTGGTGGTGGCTATGAGCTCGCTGGATGCGACTCCGGCCCCGGCAGCAACCCCCACCCCGCCCGTCTCTCAGGAAGTCGTTAACTCTGCCCATCAAGGCTGGCACGATGCCGTCGCCAATAGTGATGGCGAGCAGGCGCGTCCTGCTAAGAAGGCCAGGTACTCCGACGCTGGCCACACCAACGGTGCTAAGGCTACGCCTACTGGCCGCAAGGGACCCGGTCGGCCCAGCACTACTGGTCCAAAGGCCGGTTACAAGAGGAAGTACAATGTGGCTAATGGGGAGGTTGAGCTTACCACCTCTAAGAAGCTCGCGTTCTGCGACGACCTCCTTACTAGGATGCTTAGCGGCCCAGGTAATTATCTCTCCTATGTCGTTTTCCTCCCTCTTARCAGCATGACCATATTTACTGACCCTACTTTGCTCACAGGCTTCTGGACCCGCCTTGTTGGCCCCTTCCGCGATCCCGTTAACCCCGAATCCGACGGTGTGCCCGACTATTTCGACAAGGTGGCCAAGCCCATGGACCTGCAAACAATGAGGGCCAAGATGGACCGCAACGAATACGTCGACGAGAACGAATTCCTCGCCGACATGAACCAGATTTTCAACAACTGCTACACGTACTGGGCCAAGAAGAGCCCCATGTGGCAGGCCTGCGAGAGGCTCCAGAAAACATTCGAGGAGAAGTACTCGCAGATGCCCAAGTGGATTGCCAAGATGGAGGGCCAAGAGGGATCTAACTAGTCTCTGCGAAGTTGTCCAAATGGGCTCCTCCACCAAAGCGCAAAACGGCCGAACTTATCATGGTTGCGGAGGAAGTTGTTGAGAAAAAGCCGAGAGGAATCTCTCGGATCAATGGCGCGCACATGGGTACGACTGCCATCGTTTCCTCGGTCGGATTGATCCCGATCTAACCAAGATTTTGCCCACGGTAGCGACAAGAAACAAAGTCGAGAAAACCGTTTGGCTGGGCGTAATGGTCACTCATCAAAGAGGGGAAAAGGGCGAAAGGAAAAACGTGCTGTTCACGAAGCGAAAAGGAAACGGTGATTGGTTTTCTGGTGTAGCATTATTGGTGTTTCCTTGGTCATCATTAACCCGCGGCGTTTGGGTTTGTTTATGACGGGCGGCGCTTGGGTCATATTTTGTCCGGCAGCATGCCAGAGTGGCGAGAAAGGAAGGATTATTGTATTCGAATATCACTATCATACTGGTATTAGGACCAGTAGCTGGACTTGTCAAACGAAGACTTGGAAGACGATGGAATAGTAAGGGCTTATGGTTATTCAGGAACTTCTCTGATTTCAGGAACAGAGCAAGGCAGGACAAGTAGCTAGTATGGTTATAGTACAAGCGACTGCGGTCTTTATATCCGTAGCAGCGATGAGGACATAAAATGAACAGTCCTCCAATTCACAACCTTGTTCTCATATTCCTTTGTGTTAGTCATGAGATGCTGAATGTCAATGACGCATAATTCCGAACATCGTCTCAATCAAAGCAACAAAAATAACCGGCAGACCTACAATCCACTGGATCGTATTCCACCCTTGTAAGAATGACCAAGAGCCTTACACTGTACTCATACAAGCGAACAGAAGCTGCTCAGTTCCACTTGACACCCAAGAACTTGAACTCCTTGTTCCCTCCCTTCTTAGCAGCCGCCACTTCTGCCTCCTTATTCTCCAAGTAAATTCTCTGATGACCCCTGATATCCACGTAAAAAGTCTGGTACTCATGCTCCCAGTGTCCCGGTTGCTTGGTCAGATGCAGTCCCACGACGCCGGAACCTCTTGGTCCTTCGACCTGTTGTTCTCTCACTTAGCCTCATCATCATCACCAAATCTCAACAAAAAAAGCGAAGAGAAGTAAAACATACGTTAAAATGCATTTTCAAATGCTCCACGCCCCTGCTATCCTTCTCGACTGTTGCCGCGATCGGCCGCGCTCGGCGCCACTTGTTGTACGTCTCTTCGCCGTGAGCGGCGATCTTTTTTGGGTTGCCGGGCGAAAGAAGGGCGACGCAGCGAGGGTCGGCACGGATCCGGTCGACGGCCCGGTTGAAGTAGGCGGTTTTGGACTCCGGGGAGAGCACGTCGGTGAAGAGGAGGTAGGCTATTCCTCCCTGTGGTGGTTGTTAGTACTAAGCACTGGAATGAATGATGAAACATGCACGGGGAGGCAAAACGTACGGTCAGGACTACACCCAAAATCACCAAACCAAAATTGAACGTTTGTTGAACGGCGCGCCCGGCTTTTTCACCGGCCGAAAGCCGAGCCCAAGGGACATGGCCGTCATCGTTGAACGGCGTCACGGATCTCCTCTTGGAGCTTTCCTGAGTAGTCGCATATTGCCGGCGCGATGAGACGAGGATGGCGCTAGCTGTCGGAGCTCTCGAAGCTGTAATGGTTGCTTGACGGACCGCAGCGGGGCTCAGAAGCCTCACGCCGGCCGAAGTAGTGAGCATTTTCATCATGGAGGCTTCAAGACAACACCCATATTTCGACGGCAATGTTTCAGCCGTGCAATTGTTATGAGAGCTTCAATGAGAGGTCCGAAGCTGTGATGAGCTGCGGTTGGATGAAGCTTTAGCTCCCCGTGCTGTTGCCCCGTTGCCGGCACGGCATCTTTCCCGGCAGAGGTCCGTCCGGCGAGGGGTGGAGTCCGTGTTGTGCTAGGCTGGAAGGGGATTAGGCTGTGCCAAGGCGCCAAGATGCCACATGGAAGGGCGAGCAAGCATCTGCCCACTGGGCGCGAACACAAGGAAATGTGGCCCCTGCCCTGACAGCGTCCAGTGGACTGACCCCAGCCAACGGGAACAAAAAGAAGCCCCAGTGGACGTTCCAGTTGCCAGGCAGCCCGGCTCTCCGCTGGGGCTCCCGTCTCCTGAATGAACTGCGGGCGGCGGAGCGGGCGAATGACAACACTCGAATAATTGACAACTTGTAACAAGCCGGAAACCTACAACGCCGCCCTGTTCAACTTCTGCCCCCTTTTTCACTTTTTTCCCCTGACGGCAGCACGTTTCGACCCTGACAACCTAACCGAGCAAAGGGGTTAACAAAAACGAACAGTCACCCGCCCAAGAACTAGTGACACATCAACAACCCTGCCAAAGACAGACATACTCCGAACGATCACCGGACTCCCGACAAGATGAGCGGTCTCGCGACAAAGCAGCAGTCGCTCAAGCTCTTTGAGAAGCTCAAGGCGAAGCCAGCCAACAAGGTATGCGCCCACGCGAGCAACGATCCCAGACAGCCAGAAAGCTAACCTCTCCTCGCCGCCAACAGATCTGCTTCGACTGCGGCCAAAAGAACCCAACATGGACCTCGGTCCCCTTTGGCATCTACCTCTGCCTCGACTGCTCCGCCAACCACCGCAACCTCGGCGTCCACATTTCCTTTGTGCGGTCTACTAACCTCGACCGTATGTGTACTCTCGATCTCTACCCCACGACGCGACCCCTCGCCCGCTAACACGAATCTTGTGTGTCTACAGAATGGCAATGGGACCAGCTACGGATCATGAAGGTGGGCGGCAATGAGTCGGCAACCAAGTTCTTCCAGCAAAACGGTGGTTCCGCCGCCTTGAACAGCAAGGACCCCAAGACCAAGTACCAATCCGCCGCCGCGACCAAGTACAAGGAGGAGCTCAAGAAGAGGGCTGCTAGGGACGCCCGCGAGTATGCAATACCCTACCCCTCAGTTACACAACCCGTTTTATTACCCGTTACATGAACGGAATGCTGACGCGCTGTCTGYCTCCAACCCAGGTATCCCGAAGAAGTAGTCATCACCGACGGCGACGATGCCACAGGCAGCAACACCCCGGCCGGCGAGCCCGACGACGACTTCTTTTCCTCGTGGGACAAGCCCTCCATCAAGAAGCCCACGCCGCCCATCTCGCGCACCTCTACGCCCCCCGTCATTGGTCGCACCGCCTCCCCCCTCCTCGGCAACGGCAAGGACATCCAGCGCACCTCCTCGCCCCTCTCTAAGACCGATTCCGATGCCTCCACTCCCGCCGCCCCCGCCGCCAGCCGCATTACCACCTCCGCGGCCCTAAGGAAAACCACCCCCGGC
>RANY01001029.1:0-11234 GCA_009805235.1 Neurospora pannonica FGSC 7221
GCCGTGAACCCCCGGTCGCCGGCGCCCGAGAGCACCACGGCCCGCACGTCCGGATCCGACGACAGCTGCCGGAAGATCTGGCCTAGCTCCAGCCACATGGCCTCGAAGAAGGCGTTGAGCTTGGCGGGCCGGTTGATCTCGACGTGCGCGACGAAGGAGGGGCCGGCGGAGGTCACGTTGAAGTGTTTGTAGGATGTGTATCCTTTGAGTTGTTGGGGTTGTTGCGCCATCTTAAGTGATTTGGGTGGTTGTTGTAATGGAAGATGGTTGCCGTGAGGTAGGATTCGGGGTTTAGAGACGCGATTAGACGTGATAATGGGAGATGACAAATTGGAAAACGTATGTATGTGTTCAAGTGTTAAGTTGAATGAGAATAAGCTCCAAGTAGTTATGATGATGGTGATGATGATGGTAGATCTTGGGCTGCATCTTGATGGTGATAACCTAGGTAGACAGGGAGTGGTTGTTGACTGATACGTTGTCAAAGTTACCGAGGCTCAGCGGCCGTTAAACGGTCGGGTAAGAAGCGATGGGACGGCCAAGAGGTGACGTTGAAGAAACCGACGCCGGCGCCGGGACGGACCACTGAACAGGACAAAGACCCATTGCGGGGGAATTGAGCTGAGGGCAGTGGGTGCTCCCGTCCTTCCGAACGTTGTTGTTTTCGGGTCTATCCATGCTGCTTCCACATATGCATGAGACATGTGAACAGTGTTTAGAGAATCGGCATATTTATGGAGTCCGAACGCGGTTTTCTAGTCTGTTGTTTGCGTCTTCAAGGGCGCAACCTGTAGATGAAACTGAAGCGACTTGCGCCAGAGGGACATTCCGATTGAGAAGCACACCCGCAAAAAAAAAGAGAAAAAAAAAAAAGAAAAAAAAAAGAGGTGTTCACTACCCCTCCCCCAATGCCTCGCATTCCTGGTGGGCAATCGTTGTGGGTAGGTGGTGGCGCTTATGATCCCTCCCAGGGTTACCTTGGATGTGCAGACGCATTACTATGCGCCGGACTCTATGCTACACTACCGTGACTACTACTTGCCTGAAGCGTTGTTAGCATAAAGTTTTGCAAGCCAATAACCCACCTTTCGGACTGGGAACCCGACAGTGTAATGTGATGCGTTGTTGTGCCTGATGGTAGGAAACCGAAGAGGACTCGAGTCAGCTGTAGTATACACGAGCGGCAGTTCCGTCCATGGAGGAGGATAGCGGGAAATCCCATGTTTGAAGGGATGCCACTTTCGCTGATTAGTACCGTATGAATCGTGTTATTACTCGGGCTGCTTTGCCCTGGCGTATATACATTGAAGAAGTCTTGGAACAGCCGGCAAAAGAAATGGTGGAGATGGTGGACATGTCTAACATGATGGGCGGTATTAAGGGGAAGAAGGAGCCTTTTTGCGTTGACAGGGGATGCTGCTTCTTCAAAAAGTATCGTGAACTGTGAAGAACGCTGTACCTGCCGCTCCGTCTCCAGTGCCGCCTGGCGGGACGAAAAGCCACGCGAGCAACGCTACTCTGTAGACTCCTCTCCGGTGGTTTTACCCGCAACAACTGTCAGCGATCTCACCGAGCCCACCACGGACGAGTAAGGTGATCCATGACAAGCACGCCCGTGGATGCCCAGCGGCCCAATCACTATCGCATTCCGGCCGCTCGTCTGGCCCTCATTGACACCTCATTGGCGCCCCCAAAGGCGGCCCACCCCATCGTGCCCATTCTCTGGCTCCAGGACCAGGCGTGATTGTGACTTTTTCGGCCAGCCTACCATTCCATTCCCTGGAACTCCAAACTTGCGACGACATCCTTTTCTCAGCTTCAAAGTTCCTTTCGAACCCCAGGCTCTGTCGAGCTCGCTTTCTACCACCCTCCCACGCTCCCTCCCCTCCCGATCGCGAGGCGCGCAATCTCGACCTCAACCACACTTTGGCTTACTTTGGCCCAAGCAGCCACTCGAGCCTCGATAGCCAACGGTTTCGCTCTTGTGTTACGCTCTGTGGGCATCCGCTTAGTTGTCCTATTTGCTCTAATCTTTTCTCGCTTCCTCGAGACACGACATCCTGGGGCCCATCCCCCGTCCCTCGAGTCCGCTACCCGCCGCCGTTGCTTGTCGCTTTTATCGTCGCCGTCGCCATCGTCCTGTGGTGCACGACAACCCGCCTCCTAATATTGTTCACCACCAGATCCGCCTCGCCCGACCACTATCGCAATCGCGATCCCCGTCCACATATTTTACGTCGCCGATCCCACAAGACTTTTGCTGTTGCTGTACACTCGAAAGAAAACAGCCTCGGTAACGAATTGCACACGCCTTTGCCCAATTCACGATTCGGAACCTTGTCCGCCAGCGACCGTTTGAAAGACATCGAGTCTGATCCGATCTTTCTCGTTTATACCCGTCTACCACGACTTGCGCGATACTGGGACCTGCATCTAGCTCCTACCCTACCGCTTGCGCCCTCGTTCAAGGCCCCTCAGCAATCAGATTGATCGAATGATGGACATAGAACGAGAAAAGTGCTCCTAAAGACCGATTCTTCAACAAGCCAAAGCTGTTGTTTCCGCCAATTGCAAAGTCGCAATCTGGACTCTCGCGCTTTCCTGTTGCGACCCAGAGTCCTTGCACGGCCTCGACCTGTTTGGACTTTTGACTTCGGCCTCAATTCACCTTCCGATTGTCCATTCCGATTGGCCTCGACCCACATCGACGTCGAGTCGCACTCTGCACAATATTTGATGGGTTTTTGTTTGTCGACGCTTACGCTTTCCGTATCGCAACAAACGAGTGCGGCAATTGAGCAGTCACTAAAGGTTAAAGATGGCTGCGCCGGGTTCCAACAAGCCCGAAGTGGGCGACATTTTGGTGGTCATCCGTAAGTTCGTTTTCTTTTCCAATCATAGCCTGACACAGTGCAGCTTCATCAAGGGGCATCTTTTTTTCTTCGGGGCTTGTCTGTGTTTCGAACGATCCAACAGACGGCGCCACGTAGCGTTGACGCTGTCGCAAACTTGAGATACATAAAAGGCTGACCCCACTGATCCCACAGACGACTTTCAAGCCCGTAGTTCGGACGAGTTGAGCTTAACCAAGGGTGACCGCGTGGAACTGATCGAGCGTGATGACGAATTTGGTGACGGCTGGTTCTTGGGAAAGCATTTGGTAAATGGCAACAGTGGTCTTTTCCCAGAAGGTATATATACCCCCTCCTCTGTATAAGCCACAAAACAGCTGCATGGCAAACAGCCTCAGGTATCGTGCTGTAACTGACTTCGCCCTACAGTATATACGCGTCCTGCACCCAAGCCCCATTCGAGCAGCCCGTCCCTCCAAAAGCCCGTTCTCTCGCCGCTGGCCGAAATTGTCAACGAGCAAACAGCAAACCCCACTTACTCTTACGACAACTTCAACAAGATTGGGAATTCGGCCGATGCAACCTTACCGTTAAGCTCCTTCAAGCCAGCTTCAGCACCCGACGGCCCTGCGAATTCGTTTCTTAGCAGTAGTTTGCCCACAGGGGGCATCGGACGCCCCGGCGCTAGCACTGACAGCCACGTCCTACACGAGACTCTGAATGTCATCGACGAACATATTACGGATCTGAACTCGCCGCAAAGCAACGGAGCTCTTCGAAACACGGGCGATTCTGGTAGCGAATACAGCTCGCACATAGGCAACCGTGTCTCATACATTCAAGGCGAAGAAACAGACGAGGAGGAAGAAGGAAACCATTCACGAAGCGAGGTCGAATCCTGGTCTGCCGATCAAGTCGCCGAGTACTTGTTTACGGCAGGAGTGGAGAAGCACCACTGCGAGGTGTTCCGTGACCAGGAGATCACCGGAGAGGTCATTCTCGGGATGGATCAAACATCGTTATTCATCAAAGCCTTTGATCTGGGGTCTGTGGGGAGACGGCTAAAAACTTGGCAGAAGATCAAAAACCTACAGGATGAGGTCAACGGACAGGGACCAGGCTCGCGCGTACTCAGCCAGACGTATGGGAGCGAGGTCGGGTCTGATGTACAAGGCAGGATGCGCAGCAGGACAAACACCCTCACAGGGTCGACTATCACAGGGTCGACTCTGAGGTACTCATCCAACACCAGCCAATCTCTGTCAGTCCAGACGAAACGCTCGTCGGAAACCCCCAAAATGGACCCTGTCCAGCCCGTGTCTCCAGTCTCACCTTTGATGGAGAGCCCAAATCGTATGTTCCACGAAAGGAGACCCTCCGCTGCAGACATAAGAGACTTGCACCACTCCCGTCGCCATTCCTCGACTGATTTCCGTCTAGCAGGAGCATCCCCGGCCACTCCTAAAGTCTCGGGTGGAACGTTGCACGGAACAGAGGTGCCTCACAAGAAGCAACCGTCTTTCGACCGAAACTGGACGCTGGGCAGTGCAAGCAACTTTAACCACCCCCAGTCCTCGGCCGGGCAACAAGATAGTCTGGCTGTTCAGGAGCCTGAGATCCAGGATTCGGCAGTAGACTTGGATCGAGGCTACTTTTCAGGAACCGATGCCGATCCTCGGCAGCGGAACGTACTGAAGAAGCGTGAGAGCAAGGTGCCTGCTCTCGCGGAATCGCCAAAGACAAGCTACACAGAAGAGCAGCGTGTGCGGAGCGCCACAGCACTTTCTAGACAGTCACGGTTAGGCAGCATTGATTCCTCCCGTGAAGCAGTTGGCATCTTGCCCACTGCACAGAAATACTACGGGTTGGTTAGGCGCACAGCTTCCACGGCTACCATGGAATCAGCTCGTCTCTCTAGCGAACGCAATCACCCTACGGTTACCAAACTCGAGGGATCTCCGGAACAAAACAGATCCTCTCCCAGATCGGCTCTTAAACGCCTGAGCCAAGTCAACCACCCGGACTTTAATATGGCCGGCATGCTAAAGAACGGCTTCGGCGGGCTACGAGCCGCCTCAGACGCGATCACGGGTACCGAACGAGCAAAAGTGGCGTCACCGGTGGACACGCCGTCCAAAGATTCGTCTATTTATTCGCCCACACGCACCGGTTCGACCACGCCCTCGGCCGGCCGAAGTTTGGACCTCGACCAGGAGACTGCCAAGAGTTTGAGCACCGTGGCAACCGCGGCCTCTGCAGCGAAACAAGCAGCAAACCGGAAGAAGACCAAGAAGGAGACAAGTGCTTATACGCGTGGTTTACAAAAGATCAGCCCGCGAGAAGCGATCAAGGATGCGGACTACAGTGGATGGATGAAGAAGAGGAGTGCCAACCTGATGACCACATGGAAGCCGCGACTCTTTGTCCTCAAGGGTAGACGCTTGGCGTACTATTATTCTGAAGACGACCAAGAGGAGAAAGGCCTAATTGACATTTCCTTCCATCGGGTACTCCCGGCGGACAATGAACGCCTGACTGGCTTCCATGCGACGCTTATGGGGGCTAGTAACTCCCCAGCAATCCCGGCTGGAAGCCATGTCCAGACGCTCGCGGACGCGGATGCAGAGCGGGATCCAACGGAAGAGGGGGATCAGATGTTCATCTTCAAGCTTGTTCCACCACGAGCCGGTCTCTCGCGAGCAGTGAACTTCACAAAGCCCACAGTACACTACTTTGCAGTACCCAACATCAAGCAGGGTCGCCTGTGGATGGCGGCTCTCATGAAGGCGACTATTGATCGCGATGATACCCAACCAATCACGACGACATACCAGCAGAAAACCATCTCGCTCACCAAGGCGCGCCAGATGCGTCACAGACCACCAGCATTGATGAATTTGGTGGAGGCGAGTGAAGACAATGCTGGTGACGACAAAAGGGGGCCCGCAAAGAAGCAAAATGGCCTAGGCATCAGCTACAACGAGGCGGACAGCGGAGTTGCGGGATTTGAGAAGCTGGGACTTTCTCACATTGACGAAGGTGGATTGGGATTTGGCGAGGAGGATGGATCGGTTCCTCAGAGCGCTTAGGCGATTCCAAGGAACCCATCCGGGGACCATCTGTGATCTGGCGACGTAATCACACCTTCAACCTTGCTTTACGTCCAGTATTCACTTGGAAGGAGGAAATCTCAAACCCCCTGTCCTTCTTTTCTTCGTTTTGATTTTTTGGTTTGTTTTTCAAAGTCATAAATGTATTTCAAGAGCAATTGGGAAGGGAACGGGGCGCAGACGGTACATTATGCCATGCTGCCCGAGGCTTAGTGAGGCAATGGCAGGTAGCGAAAGGATTAGTATAAGGAGATGTTGAGTCGTGTTTTTATATCCTAGAACGAATGGCGATTGAAAGTCTTTCATCTCTCGCTGTTCTCATGGGCATGTGTGAATGTTACGAGCGCGATTGAAACGAAATCGACTTGCTGTATTGTATTTGTATTGTATGTAAGTTACCTTACTTCACTGTGAAGGTTGCCGGAAGATGCCGCGTCGCGCAGTGTCCCCAGAAAAAAGTCGCGTCGGTGCCAGAGTCAGGCCTGCCCAGGCCCGCAGTAACAGCTCCCGCTTTGTTGGAGCTTCCCAAGATCAACATTTCACACCACAACACCTTACCAAACCCACATTCATCACCACGACCATTTACCTCTCGACCGGCGTCCGAGAAAAAGCATCATCACAAACAGAGGTGGACAAAATCATCTCATCCAGCGCGCCGTATCATTGGCGCCTCTGACGAATCATAACGGCTCGCGACTAGCAACCTGGAATAGTCCGATTGACGAACTTCCAGCGAAGGAAGACAACAAAGCGACTCGCCCACCAAAACCAACGAATCAATCTTTAGAGGTCCCGATATTGATCCTTCGGGCATCTTTACCCCATTATCTGCACCAGGAACATAAACCTCAACCGGTTGGAGCTCGTCGCCCAACCTTGACGGTCGACCACCTTCAACGACTTCTGCCGGCCCGCCCCTCCTCCGCGCCTACGATCATCCCCGCCAACATGGCCTTCTCAGGCAGAGGAACGCTGAATTCCAGCACCAATTCTTTCAATCCCTCCGGATCGCCTTTCGCTTCAACTCCACAAAAGCCCTTGTTCGCTCAACAGCGCGCGCAGAAACGGTCCGGCGCACCATCTACAAGAGGACCGCTCCAGCCATCGAGACTTGGCCAGGCAGTCATGTACAACGACGACGAAGATGAGACGGAGACGAACCAGCAGGAAATCAAGGCTAACCGGTCAGGCACATTCGGCCTGCCATTCGACGACGACACCTACGACTTGGACGACAGCTCTATCTTGATGAGCGGCGCACCTGGCGGCGACCTGGAAATGCGCGATGACGACTCCGATCTGATGATGCTCAACACCCCAGCTGCGACAGAGCGCGTCCGGAAGGAAGCCGCGGGTATCTTCCGCGCTTCGGTTGCGCAGTCTGGACCCCGGATACGCGATCTCAGATTCGCTGCCCTCGCCAAGGACGTCTATACACACATGGGCACTGCTTCCCTCCTCGAGCCCAGAGAGCTTATCCTAAATACCGAGAGGCTTATTACGCGTCTGTATGACGAGGGTGTCGGCGAAGAAGAGGATGAGGAGAAGCTGGACGAGGCGCTCGCGCATGTCGCTGGTGAACTTACTGACCTCTGGAAGAGAGCCATCAGCGACTTCCCCCAACCCGACGAAGAGCACACGGTGGAGATCGGGCCCGGCCCCAACACCTCCCCACTCGAGAAAGCGACTTACCTGGCCAACCTGGCGCTACATGTCCACCACGAACGGTACGAAGACAACACGGGACGTACTAGGCCTACGCCCTTGCCTGAGACACTGTTCAAGTGGTTAGACGAGTACCACAACGTTTACAGCGGCCAGACGGAAGAAATTCTACGATACAGGCCGAGTCCGGCGTCTCACGCTCTCTTTTGGCAGGCTATCTTCGTTGCCCTTCTTCGGGGTAAGGTGGATGAGGCGGCCAAATTGCTTAGACAAGCCGGGTGGGACAAAGTTAAGAAAGACAACGGCGAAAACAAGTACATAAACCGTGCCCTTGAGAGTGTGCAGCTTGCCACGGCTGAAACGGTCGCCATGTTGGAGAACTGCCCCGGTTATAATGAGAACTGGGACATTTGGAACAGCGACTGGACTCTATGGCGTGTTCGGACTCGGGGTGCACTTGACCACCTCAGGCGCTTCGCCGAGGGTCGCGATAACACGCTAGGCGACTCTACATTCTCCGACTTCTCGGCCTCAGTTTCGTCTACGCGGAATCGCGAGTCCATGGCCGGTCTGGCGAGACGGGCCGAGTCTCAAGTTCCATGGGAGATCTATGAGAAGCTGAACATCATCTTCGACATTGTCTTGGGGTCAAAGAATGCTACCCTCGATGCTGCGCAAGACTGGTGTGAGGCTACGATCGGTCTCACTGCCTGGTGGGATGACAGGAGAGCCGATAAGTTCGGGAACCCGCTCTCCATGGCCCGCTCACAAGCCCTCACGTTGACCTCACGGTCAGCAAGCACGGACAGTTACTTGGATAGGTTGAACAATGCCTTCCATGCGGCCGTCGAGGAGGATTTCTACTTGAACTCCAACAATCCTGTGGAAGTGGGAATTGCGTGTATTTTCGAGGACAATGTCAAGGGCCTCATCGGTCTGCTTCGTGGCTGGTCGCTTCCTATCGCCTCTGCGGTCGCCGAGATTGCTTCATTGGGCGGATGGCTTCCACAGCACCAGCCAGGAGCGTTGTTCATGGAGGGCCTCGATCAGGATGATCTGGATGTGCTTGGAGTTGACCCCACCGCTCCGGACGAAGTTGACGGGATCAAGGACAGCACGCTTATTCAGTACGCGCAAAAACTGACTGATGATGAGGATATCGGAACGATCGCGGACCATATGGGAGAGTCTAAGGACGGCTGGGAGCTAGCTATTCACGTACTGGGCCGTATGGACTCGCAGGAGCGTTCCGAGGAAATGATTGGAATCCTGGTCAGGCATATTGTCGACAGCTTGCACGTGGACTCGAACGAAGTGGTGGACAAGACTTGGTCGCTCTTGAACGAACTCGGCATGATCCCTTATGCCGAAGAGGTGGTCGAAGTAAGTACTACGTCTCAGGGCACACAAAAAGACCATATTCGCTAACCGTTCGCTTAGACCTATGCCGATATTCTCGCTCGCGACTCTCACCGTTATGGTGAAGCGATGTGGTACTTTGCTCTGGCGCACAAACCGCACAAGGTTCGCGAGGTTATGAATCTCCTCATCTCATACTCCCTCATCCAGTCAACAGCTTTCCCACCAAACGAAGAGCTCGACGACTGGCTTCACCGCCTCCTTAATGAGCGCAACGAAACTCTCGAGCAGTGTGCCAAGCAAGACCTCGAGGCCGCCGAACTCCTCGGTAAGATGCTCAGTGGGTACGCCTCGCTCCGCCAATACTTCATTATCCGTGACGACGAGACCATCCTTCCCAACGCCACCCCCTACGCGCGCAAGCAGCAGGCCGCCACCGCACTGGTCAGCGTCATCGCTAGTTCCGACGATAACATCCGGGGCGGCCTCCTCGACCCGACGCGCGATGGCATCGTCAGCGAGGACTTCTTGCTCGCTCTCCTCGGCGAAGCGCTCGCCTTCGTCACCAACCCAGACAACACCAACGTCCACCTCGGCCAGCAGGCCCTCCCCATCCTCAACCTGGATCAGATCGACACCATCCTGAAGGCCGTCGAGGATCTCCAGGCTGTCAGCGACCGGGTCCGCAACACGTGCGAGGAGTTCCTGCAGATCGTGCTTGCTTCAGCGCCCGGCGGTCTCAAGGGATCCACACCCGCCGACCTCCTCAAGAAGAATGCCAGCGGCAGCCTCGTGCTGGCGGGCAGCACCATGGTGGCGACTCAGCTGAAGAACTCGCTCAGCGGCGGGCTGGTCGGCAGCGGTGCCAAGATGAACCCCGTCAAGCGCGGCTGGGACTGGAGGGCGGACATGCCGGCTAAGACTACCGGCGAGGACGTCATGCGGAGGTTGAGACTTGGTGTGGCGAAGGATTTGGCGGGACTGTGGCTAGCTGATGCGGATAATGCGCTGTGGTAGGAGTTTTGATGGAGAGTGTAACTGTGTGGTTGGGTATGGTTGATGAATGTTCTTATGTTGGCTACTGTAAATCAGCGACAATGTCTACATGGTAGAAGTGGATGATGCTTCGGATGAGGTGGAAGAAGAACAAAACAAATAGAAGTGGTATGTAGCAACTTGGTTCTCACCGGCTCATTGTCCCTGGTTGGTCTTGTCAATTAATTTACATGTATAAGAGACTGCAGTTGACGGGTGACATGAAGAGACACCCAACTGATCCACAATGGTTATATGAAGCGTTCGCTTCTCTCTATCCCATATGTGTCATGAAGGACGGATGGCATGGCATGTACATATCCCAAAGGTAGGACCATTCCCAAACAATACCGCCAAACCGACCTTTTAGTTTACATGGCCTCTATGTTAACCAAGGCATACAGACCCATTTACCTCCCAACTCGCCGCTCCCACGAGCAACATCAAGAGCATAACACATCACAAATTCACGCAGAGTCAGTCACGAATAACGAACAGATACTCCTGATCCAAAGCCCAGTTCAATTCTCCTTCCCTTGATACAGCAACTAATAGTACAAAGGATCCTCGCCCTTATCAATAGCCTCAGCCACAAGCTCGTTGTAGTAAGCCAACAGCAGGTCGTACTCCTCCTGCAGCTCGCCCTTGGTGCGGCCAAAGGCGCGGACGGCCGAGTAGTAGACGTTGGCGAGGGCGTGGCAGGTGGAGCCGTAGCCGTTGGTGTCGCATTGGTAGTAGAGACTGTTGGGGGTTGGGTTAGATGACTATTTGGCTTACAAGGGGGGAGGGCTGGAGGGTTGAAGGGGTTGATGGGATGATGGGATGCTGCTGGTGAGGGGGAGGAAGAGTAATGGGAGGGAGAAAGGGGAAGGAAGGATGAGGAAGGAGACAAGGGAGGGAGAGAAACATACTCAGTCTTAAAGTTCCCATCAATCTTCAACTTGTTATCATCCGTAAACCTCGACTGCGCCTTGTAGTTGCGATACCCGAAATCGTGACGGTCGCAAGCGGGCGTGAAGGGAAATCCCAACGGGTTATCGGGCGAGTAGCTGCACGCGTCCGAGGACCAGTCGAGCGTGGCCGGGTTCTTGGCGTTGCGGTAGGCAGTGAACTGCGGGAGCGTGATGCTRAAGAGGTACCGRTCCGTCGTCTGCKGGATRGTYTCGGCGCGGCGGAAGAGGGAACCGGCGCCGGTCTTGTCGCTGTCGCT
>RANY01001030.1:0-11294 GCA_009805235.1 Neurospora pannonica FGSC 7221
CTGACAGAAACGAAACCGGAACTCTGAATTCTGGTCTTACACCAACCTCTGAAAAGAGCAAAGAGGACGGGGTTCAAATCACCTGTCCGAAGACCGAACCTCCTAGGTTGTAGGACAACTATACAAGCAAGATAACATCCGCACATTGTACACACGCATGTACCAGAATTTCCTACTCGGGCATTCCATCCATCTCGCGAGCTACGGGCCAGCAGCCATGTACGCAGTAGGGCCAGCTCCTTTTCAGATCGTGATCGTACAAGCACAAGGTTCTTGACGGACTCCGGGGAATCTGTCTCTAGCATAGGGTGTGGTTTGGAAACATCACGATCCTTGCCAGCTGGCCACCAACGTAGGACAGCAAAGCTCTGCGAAGCCAGATGGGAATCTGTCTCCCCTCTGGTTTTCTACGCACGTACGTACATCGAACTCGTACGAGAATGAGCTTTTCCAAATTTCCCATAGCTTAGGTATCCTATGCCAACTTTCACGTTTCTTCCTCCCCTCATCTAGACAACAACTGGGGTAATGCCAGCAACGAAAGCTCTCTTGCTTGCACGTGTACACAGATGAAACGATCCCGATCGCGGTTTGTGTGAACGTCCAAAGTCGTCGTGAGTGGGGCGGCTGTTTGGCCGGACGGGGCCCCGTCCGTAGGGTCCGTAGGGTCCGTAGGGCCAGCGCTGCCCAAAGCGGGCAGGCGGGCGAATCTTGGATTCTTGGTTGTTGAGAAGGTACGTACACTGCTGACGTCTACCTAGGTATCCTATCTCCGAAAGGGCCGTCATGAATGTTTCAAATGATTTGGATTGCGTGGCGTGAGTTCGTCTGCGTTGAACAAGTGGTCACGCTCCCGTTAACGTGATGAGCAAGTTTATGTTGCTATCCTTTCTCCGTCGACATGTCGACATGTCGTGAATGGTGAATTGGAGATGATGATCCCCTCACAGCCCCGGCCTGTGGCCAGCCGCCGTTCGGCAGGCAAGAGGTTACCCCGAACCAAAAAAGGTTATGCTCGGCTTTTCACGCAATCAGAGTTGGGAATAGCGGCATGTGTCGCAAGAGACATGGACATGTGCACCACATCGCTGTTTGGTTGGTGGTCCGCGGCAGTCGCTTGCGCGAGACTGCGGAGTCATTGCACCAACTTCACAGACCCTTGAACCCACGATGATCATCAATCACTTCTCACCTTTTCCATTTTCATCATCAAAGCCCATCACAAAAAAAGTCCGGTGGCCTGTGTCGTTCGTCTATTTTTCACACCGGGCACACCGGTCATCTGGTCCCCATCACATCACATCAGCGAAGGGGAAAACGACAGGTCGTCCGGAACGTACCGAAACAGACATATCCCAAAACAGAAAGAGGCAGAAGAAGATATGACAAAGCAACCGAACGGGAACGAAAAAAAAGCAAAAAGGCGGAGCGGAGCCTCATACGCCTCTCAGCCTCTTCCCAGGAAAAAAAACCCCCCCATGACGGAAGAAAACCCGGATGGGGCGCGACCCAGGCGGCCGGGCAGGCACCCGAACGCACGAACAGACGGACGGGACGGCCGCGCACCACAACCACACCACGCGGACGGCTGGTTGGTGGTGAATGAGTGGCGTTCTCTAGAAAGGACACAAAGAAAAAAACTTCTCTGATGTGCCTGCCGTGCCTGATCATCAGCCGCTGGAACTGGAAAAAGAACGACGAGAGAAAGAGCGGAAGTGGAAAATCAGGGTCCACAAGCCCTGACTGCCCTGACTTCGAATTCCTGTGTCCACCAATTTTCTACGGTGAACACTGAACATCAGTAACACATTCTCGAACATCACAAGGCTTGTCGACAAGGGCATCGACGGGGTGTTTATTCACCGCCAACACGAGCCTTTGTTAGCCGTGCTTTACCGCTGATGAAGCTGAGATCAACCGAGCCGTCAAACTGACGTTCGAACTGGTTCCGCTTTTGCTACCTAAGTTTTGAGCTTTATATCCACCATGCCTTCAGTGCTTCACCGATGCCCGAACTCACCGATCACCGCCTACCGCCTTCTTGGGAGCCTGGCTACCGCTCCCGACCGCCAGGCGCCAGCTGGACGTGCCAGGCCCCCAAGCAGCCCCGTAGCCCCGTATCCCGATCTCCCCGGTCCCCGGTTCCGTACACCGTGTGCAGCTAACTTTCAGCCTAGCGTTTGAGGTACCGGTCGGTGAGTTCCGTAGTGGAATAATATGTGAGACGGCTGTCGTTGACGGTGTTGATAGGGGTACTTGCAGGAGGCTGGGCAATTGTCGTTGCTTATGTATTTGTCGCTGCCGCTTCCAACCGCTACGGCTTACTAGAGATTAGTATTTGATTAGTAGTTAGAAGTAGATCCATTTATAATTACCAAGTTACAATATATAGGTCGTTAAGAGTTAGGGGCAAAGGACTTTACGTGATATATTCTGGTCTGTGCATCAGCTATGTACTTTCGTATCTTACTTCAAGCCTAGTTTAACTGTCGTATTAAACATAAGCGTACAGACTACAACTAAGTCATCTCATCGGTATTAAGTCCTGAAGTCCTTAAGTCTAGTACTAATATACGAGCGTATAGATTATATCAACTTTATGCTCACTATTTTAGGGGTAAAATATTACTTCAAAATACTACTATCTTAACTACCCCTTCTTTTACGATTATTACTCCTTCTTGTTCGACTACGGCTATGAGTAGCCGTTATTGTAGTAGTAATATAGGAGGGTAGGGGGACCGCTGAAATTCTAGTAGGAGGGAGATGAGCTTGGGTAGTAGTAGCCAAAGTAGCAGCGGGAGTAGGAGTAGTAGTAGTCGAAGTAGTAGCTGGAGTAGGAGTAATAGTAGGAGTAGAGGTAGGTAGTTTGCGAGGAAGTTTTACTTCTTGCTATTATTACTATTATTATAATTTTTGACGAGCTGTATTCTATTATTTGCGCGCTTCTTCTAAATATCTTTGCTATTCAATTTCCTCTTCATTTATTAATTGTTGCTACTATTATTAACGACGCGTATTTTTAGTAACGTGACGTTCCTCTTATGTACAGCGAGTAGTTTTAAATTCCTTTTGTATTAACGGACCTAAAAAAGGCTAAAAGGGCAATACGGTATTATAGCAGTGAGGAGAGCGGTTATCAGTAGTACTATTTAGAACCTACTCTAATTGAGCCCGAGCAGGCGACGGCTGACTATTAAGTGATTAGATGTTGCCGTTACCGTCGTCTTTATTATTGAAGTTTAGTAGAGAGTAGTTAATAATATATTCGTTTAGTAATTAGGCTATTTCAATAGGAAGTATTAGTTTTATCCTCCACCTCTAAGTTGAGCGGTGATATTAGTAGTGTTTAAGTAAAATATTGAACTTAATGTTTTTAAATGAATTAAGAATAGCTATTGTATTATAGACCCTAAATACTACTTTGTAGGCCGTATTATTTCTATCCTAGCTCTTAGTAAATACTAATTACCGCCAATTTAAGTTTATCCGCTTTTTTTAAGAACTACCGTACTAAGCGCTAATATAATGGAGCTAAAATTGATTTTTAGCAAAAATTAACACCTGCTCCTTCTAGAGTTAAAATTGCTCTAAGGAAGAATATTAACGATAAATTTGTAATAATCTCTATAAAAATTACTATTAATCTTATTCTAAATCTATTTTATAGTATTTTAATTAGTAGTAGAGGTCCTCCTCATGGGATCGACAATAAAATCGTTCGGGTAATCCTCGAATATATTAATATATATAATTAAGATAAATATTATATTAAACAATTAGAAAAAAAACCTAAAAGAAAACCTAAAAAAAACCAAAAAATTTTAACTTACGTAGAAGCTTTATATAATTATATTACGTTTAATATTAGAATAATCTTTTATGTAGTGCTGGTGAAGTAATTACTACTCGGTTGTTTCGCGGTATATATCTGGGAATTGCTCTTTCATTGCCAATATAATGAGAGCGTTAGAAAAATAAATAGTAAAATATTGTTATATGATAGAACGTATGATAGTTTTGCATTTAGTCATAATATATTCGGTAGGGTCCAGAACCGTCCTTACTTGAAATCGGTACACGGCTTAATATCCGCTACGGTAATACGTCTATAACTTTTATAATAGACTGGTAAAAAATTGTAAAGAAAATTTCTTTAAGTATTTTAGCCGCTTTTGCGACCGAACTTTTAGATATATAGCTACCGTAAATTAAAATAGTAGTAGAAGAAGGCTAGTTTAGTGTGTAAAGGAGGGGAGTAATAAGGGTAGCCGGGTTTATATTAGTTTAACTTCAGATTAATGAGGAAGGTAGGAAGAGGATTAGGGATAGAAGCGCGTAGTATTAAATCTTTACTAACGCTACTGCTAGCAGTATAATTAGGGCGAAGGGGGTTAAATATAATAATATTATTAATACTATTGCTAGTAATATTATTAATGATATTAATAGTATTAATATTTATAATAAAAAAAAGATTAGAAAAAAACCCGACGACGATAGGTGCAACGACGACGACACGTACGATAATATGAGGGGATATTAATCTTCGATAATAAAGAAGAAAAGAGGAGAAAGAGGGAGAAGATTTCGAATATAATGATAAAGGAGAAGATAGGTACAATCTTCGTATAATCTCTTATTTTTACCTCCTATTATTTCTTATTTAGATTTTTCTTTAGATATCAGATGACCTGCTAAACGGTTATAAAATTAAGATAAGAGGGCAATTATGTAGATTTCGAAACCTTAGTAACTAAAAGTACTAATTATTTAGAAAATAAGGCTCTCGTTTAATATCGAAATATAGTCGAAATATCGGGTAGTCGAGATGTAAGTCCGTACGTTTGTTCGTTGCCTAGCTAGAGTATTTTATAGCAGCAGAATAATTAGACGGTTACCTACTATAATGCCTATCGACATTTTATGATTGAGATTTCTTTCTCTTCTATTTTGCAATTAATTTGCAAATCTTTTACGTTTTTCTGCGAATCCAAGATTTTTCTTCAATTTTTATCGATTTTTTCTACTAAATACACTTTACTTCAATATTAACAGTATATTTATTAAAATGCCGAGAAAAGTTGGTAGAACTATTAAGGTTAAGATAGTTAAATAGCCTATTAATCGTAAGAATACTACGAATACTTAGAACTATAGTAATAATTAGGGGTAGGGATAGTTCCGCGAAGTTAATGACCCTCTCCATTATAATAATAATCTTGCTAATATCTCTATAATATATAATATCGACGACGCCGATACATCTATAGTAGATTTGTTTACTGATAATAATAAAGACGACGACGATATCTCTAATAAGTTCAGTAGTAATAATGATAGTATATTATTTTGATTTATCTTATTCTTTTCTATAGGTATTAACCATTTTAATAATTATCGTTAATTTAGAGTATATCCGTTCAGCTAATTTCGAAGATCTGGCGCGCGCGAGGGGTATTGATATTGATAACGCGGTTAGAATAAGCGCGTATAAGGAGGTTGCACTTGAGCCTTTATTAGAATTATTGAATTTTAATCAATTTAATTAATAGGAGACTTTAGTTCTTACCGTTATTTATCTAAATAAAGATTCTACGGATATATCTATCTTTATACCCTACTACTAGAACTAATTATTCGAATTCAGTAAATTCGAGAAGGTAATAGTAATATAGGTCAATTTATAAGGACTTAGCTATAGTATTTAGGACGGTCTTCGAGATACTTTCTACTAGATATAAGGTAATGATAGTTAAGTCTTAAATTAGGTTAAGAATTTATTTAAGTAAGTAAAATCATTGAAGGACTAAATATATAGGCGGATGCCTATAATGCTTATAAGGGAGGTAGAAATATTATTGAATGTCCTAAAAATACTATTATTGCTAATTAATGCTAAGCCTAAGAAAAAAAAGCATTATAAAGCTATTAGGGAGTTAGTAGAAGCTAAATTGTACTAGTTTTGTCACAGGGTAAGGCTGTGAGGCTGTGGCATTGCCTATATAGTGTGCACATCCGATATTCGTTGGCAAGCGAATATCATCCTATCTTTTATAAGTTTGGCAGAGCGGTTCATTGTGCACGCTGCCCCTGTCATAGTATATTCGCTTAAATGGTGGGGAGGTCAGGGGTTCGATTCCTCGTAAGGGCATTTGAAGAGTAGTGTTTTTCTAAGTGCAACTCTGACCACGGACGCCGTGGGAAGATAGGAGGCATAAGAAAGAAAAACAATGCAAACTGCAGTGACCAAATGTGTCCTAGATCCCCCATTGGAACCATTGGTTCAGGTAGTGCTATATAGGCTCGTTGGAGGCGAGAAATCCTCTCTTAGTTCATAAAGAACCGCTTTAAAAGGGAGGTAGTGTCACAAGGTAGGGCTGTGAGGCTGTGGCATTGCCTATATAGTGTGCACATCTGATATTCGTTAGCAAGCGAATATCATCCTATCTTTTATAGGTTTGGCGGAGCAGTTCATTGTGCACGCTGCCTCTGTTATAAGTTTAAGATTATACAGGATACGAATTATATTATTAAAGCTAAAGGAAAATTCGATCCAGAATTTATAAGCGTTTACAATAATACTAAGGAGGTTAAAGAGTACTTTAAGGTTGTTTAAGCTAAATTAAAGAAATTGAACTTCACCGCCAATAATATATTTATTGTAACGTTAAAACTCATTTTCTTTAATCTTATTATAGTATTTCGGAATATTATAATTTCCGACCTTAGTAAGCGTATTTATAATGGTCTGGGCATTTTCGTGGACGAGCTGATAGAGTTATACTATTCGTACATATGGCTTTTATTTATTCAAAGTACGTTTAATCAATTTACTTATATTATTTTAAATAATATTAGTAATAAAGGACCTGTAGTGTTTCTATCTAATTAGGTCTATTAGTGGTGTATGGACTACGTCATTTACCCCTTGAAATATTACGATATTTCGAACAATAGTAACGAAAGTACTAATATTTATATCGGACGTATATATAGTATTGGATTCGATCATCGAATAAGTTTTTATACTAATAGTAGTACGTTATAATTAATATTGTAAATCTAGGAAGGTTTTCAGGTTAGCACTATAATCATTATAGTAATAGACCTACTATATAAAAATAATAAGTTAATACTTATTTTGAGGTTGTTATATATCCTAGAATACTATTTATATTTCGTCGAGCGAATCTATATTGATTATTGCTTTAGCAAGGACTATATAAACTCTAGATGAAAAACGACGCGGGGTACCCCCTTTCTAAAATATTGAAAACTAGTTCCCATAAAATAAGCGTACGCTATTATAATAGTAGATTTATCGTTATATAATATTGGATAATCGTAATAATACCCTTGAAGTTATCGCTCTTTACTATATATTCTATCTGAATAGAGTTAGAGTTGCGGATATTCAGCTGGAAGATATTTATTGAGGAGTGGGGTAAGGTTCGAAAGGAAGAGTGTATACTTCCTATTATATTATTTCTATATTTAGATTTTATCGACGGATTTGGTATTTTCCAAAATTCGTATCGAATATTAATAGGGTTCTATTTTACGCTTACTAGACTATCCTACGCGGAACGTTCCTAGCTTGGTAGTATCTTTCTCTTAGTACTTAGGCCTTATAAATCCGATTCCAGGGACGTAATTAACGCTATGCGTTACTGTAAAAGAATTCGATAATATATTTGGCATAATATTTGAACTCTATGGAGAAATTATTCGATTATACGCTTGGATAATATATTATATCGGGGATATACTATAGTAAGCGGATAATTTTAGCGCTAAAGGATTTCAAGCGGCGAAGTTTTATCGTTACTATTTTATATTATCGGTTCGTAATTAATATATTGTAGCTATTGATTACTAGTTTAAGACCGATAGATTATTAGGACGGTACTATATTTAATAGATTGAAATATCGTATATACTGTTAATCTTGAAAAAGAAGATAGATAGAGATACTTTTATAACGTAATAGGGACTAACTAGATTAGATCCTCCTTTAGTATTAATAAGCCTGGTATTGGACTTTATTCTAACGAAACCGATCGACCTAATATTTAGAGTATAACGGCCTTAGGAATTTAATATATATCCTTTTTAAGGATAGTATTTTAATTAAATTAATTAGGCATAACTATACTATAGTATTGCGTACCTAGCTATTCCCGCCCGGTGCTAAACATCTATAGTTCCTTGTTTATTATTTTAAGAGTTATAAGATATTGAACTATAGTTTGTAAGTTATTATCGTACTAGCCTTTTTATTAAACTAGTTAAAAAAGTTGCATTTTTAGTTAATATTCTATAGGAAGGTAGCTGAAGATACTGGGCGTAACCTAGTCGACTTTATTATTAAGACGGCTACGGTTATTGGAAGGAGTACTGTTATATTAGTAGGTTAGAAGGTTTCGAAATCTGATTGAGAAAATATAGACGAAATTATACGATAAGCCTAATATAATTTTAATCAGTTATATATACTCGCTTTTAAGACCTGGTTGGCCGCTTCGAAGGTAGGTTCTACCGTAAGGTCCGTTGTAGGATCTATTGCTAGCAACGGTAATAGTAACGGTAACAGTGATAGTAATCATAGTAGCGAAAGTAATTCGCTAAATTCGAAAAATATTCGAAATATACTACAGCCGAATATTTATAGGGGTACATATTTCGCTAATCTTGTAGAAGAATATACGCTTCCTATTAATATGAATATATTGATAGGAGAGAATTTATATCAGTAAGTCGTATTTTGATATTTTGAGGTTGTTATTAGGTGGAAATTACAAAGTCCAAAATCCTCTTAATACTAAGACCGCGTATACGTGACCTGTATATGAGTTGTATAGTGCTGTACGTGATGTGCGACGTCTAAAAATTCTGCTCCGTACTATTAATTTCACTTCTAATTATAGTAGAATCTTTATTAATAATAACGATAACGACGATAGATTTTTTAAGATTCGAATATACGAGACTAATTATTCGAACGTTGAAAAAGTGCTTTTTGAGAAGTTTGATTTTTAGCAGATGTTTTAATTAGTAATATTCAGTATATTTATTAAGTTTAACCTGAATTTAATTAAAGAGATATAGTAATTTTATAATGAATGCCCTCACTTATTCAGTAAAGTATTATTTCGAACGGATTAGAATGATTTAGATAAGGATATTTAAAGTGAGGAGGACGATAGGCGATTTTTTAGTAAAGAGGTTGGCTATTACGAGACTAAAGTCGAGTAGTCCGCTGATAATACCTACTTTGAATTAATAGTTATTAATTAAATCCTGACTAAGGAAGTATTTAATATACGTTATATCGCTAATAAGAATAAGAAATTGCCTTTGCGGTCAAATAATGTATTTACTACGCCTACGTTCCGTAGATTACTCCGAATTACTTATAATAAAGAGTATAAGAAGAAGCGGTAGTACTTATTTAGGTTTATAGATAAGGCTATTGAGTAGTCGAAGAAATTTAGCTTTATTAATAAGTACGTGCCTTACTTTTAGTAGCGAATTCCCGTATTTATATATTTAATACTTTTGTAGTATAATGTAGTGATATTTATGAATATTGGTAATTAGAATATACCAAATTATCAACGTTAATATTAGGAATTTAGCTTTTATTAGAGCAACTTAATATTAGCAAATACTATTAATTTAGTATATTTGAAAAGTAGTTTGAATAATCCGCTAGATTCTACTATTAAAAAATTTGCCCTTAAAAACATCAATATATTATGCTTTAGAATTACTATTAAATTTAATATACTAATTTCAATTATTTATATTTCTATAGCGCGTAGGCTAGGCAGCTTTATATTAATTCGAATAGAAACGACAGGAATTTATATAATTATAAAATTATTTTAACTATATTATATTGTATTTAATTTATTTTATTAATCTTCAAATAGTACCCTTCTTGACTACTTTTTACCCTAATAGCTCACCTTAATCTATCCCTATAGTATTAAGTTTCTAGGTTACTCTGGGTGCCTTTTAGGTACCTTATTAGTTCCTCTTAGGTTCTTCGTCTCTTAGTACTAATAGAGCTATATAGTATAGGTATAAAATAGACTATTTTTTATATTATAAGGATATAAATATATGCTTTACCTTTAGCCCCGGTTATTATATATAGTACGAGCGAAAGAGTAGTAGTGTGAAGCAGATTTTGTTTAGCCGTATCAACCATGTTTTCGTATTCGAGAATAGTAAAGAGGATATTAACCGCTATATCTTCGTAATATTGATACTAGTTGAATGTATTTATATTCGCCATCTTATACTTAGTTTGGAGATTCTACAAAAAAGGATTAACGAAATTATAATTGTCAGTATTCCTACTATTTTACTAGTATATATTTATATAGTATCTATTAAAGACATTAGCGTTTTATGAGTATATTGGCAAATATATTTGCTTTGAGGCGTTTGTATAAGTTATGGTGTTTGTTCTTGACTATAGCGTGTTAATATTATCAAAAAGGCTATAATGTGTTCCTATGTTGGATTGTTAGGTGTTAAAAAATGTTAAGATTATAATAAGTTTCCAGATTTCCGTGTCGTGTAGGTGTAGTTTGATGTTAATATCTAATTTTATGATAGTTGCGCCTACCAAGGGTACCTAGCTATAAGCACGAAGGTACAAGATGTAATGTGGACAAGTATGTACTATTCGGTAAGTTATTGTGCTAGTCCTCTTATTGGTATGTAGAATTTTGCTAACCTTTATGTGTGTACTTTGTCTAACTCGTCCTATCTAATGATAATGATGTAAGTTATCCTATGTGGTTATTGTATGCTGATGATGCTAATATAAGTAAAAGAAGAAATAGAGTAGCGATTTAGATATGCTTGTACTCATTATAAACGTACCTTCTATTATATTATGTAGATAAGTCCTTCTATTATTTTTATTTTAGGTAAGGACTATGATTAATCCTTTATTATTTGTAGCAATGATATACGAAAAGCGAAATGTATATATCTGTAAGAATGGATAAGTGATATTGATTGGAGGAGGTGTAATAGTATAGATATAGTAATATACGGTACTGGGTGTATTGTGGACTTTGTTATTTTGGAGTCTTTGTCATTTTCAGACTTTATTATTTAGAGACGGGCGTACGGGTGCAAGGTGGAGGTAGGAGTGGTGGTACGTGCAGTGGTGGTACGTGCAGTGGTGGTCTGAGCGTGGAGGTGCGCGGAGGCGAGGTGGTCGGGTGGTCGGGTGGTTCGAGCGTGGAAGCCGGATCGGGAGCCGGGGC
>RANY01001031.1:0-11290 GCA_009805235.1 Neurospora pannonica FGSC 7221
GGGCTTGGAACAAAGAGTTCAATTCAGCTGATAATCTTCTTTGGTCTCGAAGGCCTTGTTGATCCTTTCAACCTCCAGGAGAAGGTTGGGCTTCAAGACCTTCTTATACCAAAGGGAATCGGTACGTACTTGAGGTACGTATCAAGCCTTGYCRCCTGAGGCTTCAAGGCATCTATCTAGCAGTCTGCATACATGTGGAACTTCCTKAATGCCTTCATCCATTCTCCATCTTCCTTCTGGCGCCGTCCTTCATCCGGGCGCCCTGCTTCTTGCTTGGTTGGCTGTGGTCGCTTCTGGGATGACTGGGATTGTCTCGTGATGTCTCATCAGCGTCTTCGGCACTTCCATGGTTGGCTCGCTAGCCCGATGGTATCGACAGGGGTTCGGGTAAGCAGTGCCAGTGGCCGAGGGTCCGGCCGAGGTGAGTGTTGCGGCCGGAGGCTACCGGGCATCTCGAGGCTAATGCTAGGCGTTGAGGCTCTGCTGAGCCTTGCGACCCTGACCCTGGACTGTGGGCGATGTCCGTGTGACAGATGCGGATGGAAGTTTTATGGGGAGGTTCGGATCGTTCTGGTTCTAATTGGAATGGCACGGTGGTGTTGGTGGACAAAGGATATGGGACAGGTCTGTCGTGGCCGTGGAGTGTTGTCAAAGATTGGCAAAGGCTGAGATTGCCGGAGGGGTCTTACCCTTTGACGAAGCACCTTTGGGCAAAAAGAGAGGTAAGACATCGTGAGTCAAAGTTTCATATCATTGCGTGGGCTAGACACCATGGCAGATGCACGAAGGGCCGAATGTTATTTCGAACCGATAACTCTCATTAAGCGCTATGTTATGCTAACCGTCCTCGCTCGAACAGCAACAGCACCTCGAAGTGCCGTCCTACCGCCGAGCTACAAATGAAGACGTCAAAAACCGCCGAGATAACCGATGCTAGAGATGCGAGCTATGAAAAACCGAAATGACTGACTGATAAAGAAAAGACTGACTAAAAGAAGGGTATCAAGCAATGGACCGAGACGAAACATGACCCGTAACTCCACGCCCTTTTGTTCCGTTCCAAACTCCGCGGCAAACAAGGAAGTACCAGAGACACACGATACAGGAGTGCCGTCAATCCTCCCACCTACTATGTATGTCCTCCTCCTTTCCCGTTGCCGCCAAAGAAACCAAACCGAACTGATAACCCTTCGCTATGATGTGATGGATGCCACCGACCGATACTCCCCATGTTGATGACCAATGCCCACGCTAATGCAAATAATGCCGATGCCGATGTCCGATGTCGATGCAAGACATTGAAAGACCAGAACATGCCAAAGAAAGATGCCAGAGTAGAGCCTTAAATCTCCCCCTCAACATCCTCCTCCTGCTCCCGCTTCAACTGCTCAGCAGCTTCCACCTCGCTGCTATTTCCAGCCTCCTTGTCGCTCGATCCCATTTCCTCATCCTCCTTATCCTCAGTCTTGACCTTCGCACCACCGTCGCTCTCCTCACCGGCAGTGGCATCTTGCATCTCGCTATCTTCCTCCTGCTCCTTCTTGATCTCCTTGGCCTTGGCCTCTTCAGCCGCCTTAGCAGCAGCAGCAGCCTTGCCAGCCCTGCTGCGGGGCGCAGGAGTCTTCTTGGGTGCAGCAGCGGCGGTAGTGCGAGGCTTCTTGGCGGGGGAACCCTCTTTCTCAGTGGTCTTGGCGGAGCGGCCGCGTTTCTTGGTTGCGGGGATGATGACTGGTTCCTGTTCCTGCTCTTGTTCGATAGAGGCAGCAACCTCCTCAGCATCGCTGCTCTGCTCGGACTTGACGGCTGTCTCTTCCTCGTCGGGGGTGGACTCCTTCTTGATCTTGGTCTGCTTGGTCTCCTTCTTCACAGGGGCAGTCTTCTTCACAGCCTTCTTCTTGTCGGCCTTGTCATCACCCTCCTCGCTCTTGACGCTTGACTTCTCCGACTTGTCAGACTTGTCACTCTCGCCATCAGACTCCGACTCGTCCTTGACCTCAACAGCGGACTTGGCAGCCTTGCCGTTGGAAGTAGCGCCGTTGGCGGCTTTGCCCTTGGTCTTGGGCTTGGGCGGGAGGGGGATATCTGGCTTCAGCTCAGAGATCTTCTTCTTGAGTGCAGACCAGGCGTTGGAGGCGCTGCGGTGGTTGGCCATGCCGAGGTGGTTGGCGAGTTTGACGTAGTCGACCTAGAGAGAGGGGTTAGCATTGGTTGCATGTGGGTGAGAGGGTGGTGAGGTGAGGTGATGACGAGGTGAGATTGGGGTGAGGGTGGTGAGGGGGAGATGAGAGGTGATGGAGGGCGGTGATGACCACGATGGTGATTGGATGATGGAAGACGAAGAAAGAAGAAGTGCGACCTACCACAGGCATTTCGGGCATGCACAAAAAGGACATGACGAGAGTGTCAATCTCACGCGCGGTGAAAGGACTCTTCTCGGAGGAATCAGCCTTGGGAGGCATCTTGATTGTTGATTGATGAAGTGAGAAAGGGAAGTCGAGTGTTGACGAGTGGTGACCTTGGCACGGAAGAGGTGACAAGGAAGCTGAAAGGGTTGATGGGTAATCGAAAAGAAGTCGAGTGTGGATGGGTGATAGAAGAGTTGAGCACGGAAGAGGTGCGAAGTTTTGAAGAAAGTTGTGCGGGTGCGAGTTCGAGAATTGGAAAAGTGGTGGGGGGAGGGAGATACAAAAGGAAGAGTTGGTGGAAGATGGGGGGGTTCTTATACCATTGGAAATGGTGCGGGATGCCGTGAAATATTTGGCAAGTGTCAGACCGATGTTGGGCCAATGTCAATGTGTCGGGGCCAGGTGTCATGAGCTGGCAGACACCATGAGTGTGGCTGGGAGGTTAGTGTGTGAAGGATTTTGGGTGGGGAAAGGTGGCAGGAATAGTTGGGACGGGAATTGGGAATTCCAGGTTCGCAGAAGATTGGTTTGCAAGAAGGGTGGTGATGGCAAGGTGAGGTGGGAGGTGAGAGTTGGAGCGGGTGTTGAGAGATATCTGAGGCGGGAGGTGGTGATGCGGATCCGGCTTGTCACAGATACAACACACGCGCGGGGCTATTTTTCACGGGAAAGTTTAGGAAACACCTCTAGTCGTTGCGCGCGAGACTTCAACAGGTGAAAACCAGCAATATCTCGTTGTTTTGGCTGACGATTGTGGTCTTGGGCGGCGTGGTCAGCCTGAGACCCAACTCACTTCCAGCTTGGAGCAGATCACCACAAGCCCGCTTCGGTTTCACCATGAAAACAGGCAGAGACATTCACTGGACATTTACACGGCACGTCATAGCGAATCTGGGGCACTGCATTTCACCACTGCTGCCGAGTGTCAAACGGTCACGGGCAGGTTTCGACAAAATGGGCCCCAAACAGTCGGGGACTCCATGGTCATACAATGTATGCAACACTCACAATGATACATTATCAATACTCCAATGGTCCATATTAACTCCATACATTTGCCCCAGCAACGAATTTGCCTGGTGGTTACGATATGGCCGAGTGTCAACATGGCATTTGGCTGCGAAGCCCGCCAAGACTTCACCTGGCTCACATCAACATCAGAACTCGACCTGAGATGTATCCACGGCAACGACCGCAACTCTTTCAGGAGAATTGCAAGCCAATTCCTCGTCCCAGTTAGTCCTTCTCATCAAACAACTAAGGCTTGATCTCGATGGTGGTGAAGTCTGTTTGCATCCGGTTCTTGCCGCGCCAGATGGAAAGAAGGAAGTTGATGTCCTGTCGTCCCCAACCCCGTCACCATGTCAACACTCGTGCTCTCCCTTTCAGCCTTCCATCACTGCCATCCCGAAAACCTGCACAGACTTTCAGCGCCGTCGGCTGTTTGTCGTCCGCCCATCCGTCCCATGAAAGTCGAGGACTGCATCAGTCCCAACCACTATGACAGCATTCACCCCCAACCACAAACCTTCTTTGCACGACACTAATTGAATTCATCGGTTCTGGACCTTAAGCCATTAGGTACCATCTCTCATCCAATCTTCATGTTCAATCCGTCCCGCCAATGTATCCTGCGCCTGTTCAAGGTCCTGCAGGTGCACTTCGCACTCGTCGCCAACCATCGAATGCACCTTCGTCTGCACAATTCGATGACGCAGGTTCCCGTCTCCAACCAACATTCCCGCCCGAGAAGAATCCCTCTTATGCAATCACCTTATCCGACATTAACCAACAATTTCACGGTGGACAAAACTTTGAACCTTTGAACATTCAACAAATTTTCATTCCATTGTGCGCACACCGAACATCCAGACCGCATCGGTCCAGATCGTCCAGCACCGCGCACCTCACCCTCCCAAGCGGACATACATGCTGGGCCTAGAAAAGTGGCATTGGAATACTTAGCAACCAGAAACAGAACTCAAACAAAAAGATTATGGAAGACAACCAAAAAGAAATGCTTAGAGCCAGTCTAAGCCACGATACCCTCCTTGTTCCGCACTCCCAGACACCCTCCACAATTACAGACATCCACCCGTCAGAACTCGACAGACACTCCCCCTCGAACCCAGGAGAACTCCGAACCCCTTCAAACTTTCGGAGCAAGGTGGTCCGGGATGAAAATGGGCGCATCAGGGTTCGTCTCTTGACCATTAACGAACCCATTAGTGCTCGCACCGTTAACTTTGACCGCAGCTTCACTGACTGCATTGAAGCGGGGAGGAGCGGGAGGGCCAACAGGGACGCTGGGAGTATCATCAAAGATAGACTCCGCACGAGCATGGCTCTTAACAGTGTCAATCAAAATCGGCAACGCCACGTCCAAGACCTTGGGAGCAACTTTAACCACAGCTGATCCCATCATCTGCACCGTCTTCAATAGCCCATCAAAGAAGGATTCCGGCTCCGCCGAGGTGGTATCGCCAAGAATGACGCTGTCCACCAGGTCGGCCTTGTTAGCTTCCAAGACGGCCTGCAAGGCGCACTCAGCAACCACGGCGCGATGGGCCAGATAGCCAGCAGCTTTCGCATCGCTGATCGGGCGGGTCTTGTCGGTAGGGCTTGGGCGGACTGGGAGACCCGGGGTCTCGTCACCAGTCTTCTTTGAGAGATAAGCCTCAAGTTGCTTCTGGCCAGTGGTGAGTTCCCGATCGCGAGAAATCAGGGAAGGCTTAGGAGCCTGGGAACCGATGGCTAGGAAGCCAGTAAGGTTATCGAAGAACTCAGCCTCGGATTTCTCTGTGCCGCCAACCGTCTGCCAAGTTTTGACTTCCGCTTCTGCAGCGGCATCGAGGAAATCGGCGATTTGAGTATCCGCAGACGGCAACACGTGCTCAGGCCCATGAGGCTTGATCTTCTGCACACCAGTGGCTTGTTTCTTGCTGGTGACGAGGTTCTCATTGATGGCAAGATGGAGACCAGCTTGAGACATGAGAGGGACGAGCTTTGAGCCAAGTTTGTCGGCCTTGCCGGCGTCGAACCCACTTCCGTGGTACTTTGTCATCATGCTGTCCATGATGCGTTGATTGGCTGGACTACGCTCCATCCGGAGGACAGTCTGCAGGGCGGCCTCTGCCAGCACAGCGCGCTGGGCCACACCATCCTGGAGTTTGTACCCAGTTGGTGTCTTGTCTTCATCCAGCGCCGACTCCTCGCAAACCTTGCTTAGCGCACCGAGGGCAATGCCACCGATGGCGGACACAGGGCCACCAAGAGGGCCGAGGAAGGGCGAAGCGAAGGAAAGACCTTGCTGAGCGATGGGCGTAACGACGCGGCCAATGTCCTTCAAAATGTCAAGGAACCCCTCGGCCACGGGCTCGGGACTGGGATCAGGGCCAGGCTTAACACCAGGTAGTCCCTTGCTAATATCAGTGATGTAGAGGCTGCTGTTTTTCTGGAGACCGTCCATGAGCGTCTTGTAATCGTTACCATACTGGCCACCAATGACGCTGGCTGAGTTGTTGCCAGAACCGCCGTAGCAATGAGTACCAATGACCACGTCCGGCACTATCTGGGCGCTGCGCAACTTGAATTTGAGAACAGGGGCGCCGGATTGACCTAAAACATCCGGTAATTAGCATGTCTTCAATGCTAATGAGGGCTTCCCGAGTTGTTCCTTACCTCCAGCCGTCGAGATGCGGTATTCAAGCATTTTCTTTTGGCTGGTAGCCAGGTCGTAGGTGACTTCCTCGACAAGCCCATACATCTGGGCGCCTCGTTCTCCATTCATCTGCTTGTCTCCGGGATAGCCGACAATTCCCAACAAGGCGGTGGCCTTCAGTGGGGTGTCTTGGTACTTGAACAAGTTCAGTTTACCCTCGAAGGCCCTATCGACCTTCACGAAGGCAACGTCACTGCTGCGCGCACCGTCAATGACATACTTGGCAGTCGTGACAACCTTGGTCGCGGCGCGGAACTGGACGGATGGTTTGCCAACCGAGTTCTTCCCATCATATCCAATGAAGCATCTCATATGGGTGAGACGACCGAGGCCTTGGCCGCCATCGCCGTGGTGGAAGACGCAGTGGCCAGCAGTTATAAGGACGTCGGGCGCAACAAGGTATCCGGTGCCGATCCTGGCGGAGATGCACGTTAGTGAGTGGGCAACTTGAGTGACAGGGCTGTCTTCAACTTACGCCCAGCGATCATCGTCTTCACCCATACCCTCATATCGCATGGAAATCTTCACAATGGCTTTTGACAAGAAGAATTAGCACCGGAAGGTCAAAGGCCGGGAGGTCTACAACCACTTACAGCGATATTTTCCACCGTCTGCGAAGTCCCTGGGAGAAATACTCTCACGATTGTCGGGATCAAAGACAGACTCCTCGTTGTGATGCTTGTCCTCGAGCACCTGGAACTCGGATTCCGGCTTTTGGCCCAAGGTCTTGAATTCAGGCAACTTCCAAGAAGCGCCGAGCCCCTTGGCTCCCTTGAGAGCTTGAACGAAGTCGAACTTGGACATGGTGGGCGATGGAGAATGGAAATTGTGTGAGTGTCGTGAAGTGCTGTGAAGGGATGTTGTGATGGTGATGATGATGGAATGTTGTTTCGATGCGAGGACGGGAAGAGGCTTTTATACATGGCATTTCTGATCTCAACAAGCCTCTGTTCCTTCTCCGGTCTTCTCAACCATCACATCCTGGAGACCAGCACTCCAACCTCATGTCGTGATGAGCCAATGGCTCTGCTCAATTGGGCATCACGGCATCTCCGTGAGGTGCGTGGTGAAGACCAGATGTTGTGACGTCCGCCTCGCCGTTGAGTGGCCGGTCCATCTAGCAAGCGAGCCCGACTATTGAAGGCCATCACAGCGAGTACGCTGGCCGATCCTTGACAGAGACCCATGATGGTGTTCTGCTTGACGAGGCATACTCACAGGCTGCGCAACAAAGTCGATATCCGAATCTAAAAGGGCATGATACAGCATGCCAATGCTGCCCTGATCGGAGCTGAAGGGAGAAAGATGTGTCGCGCCGGCGGTTATCCTAGGACGATTTGGTCGTTAGTCAGGGATATCAGCTTGGAACCAGCAGCCACACTCGAGCGTACTGCTTCCCCAGTGCCAGGAGATCAGAATGGGCCAAGACAGACGAGCTGTCACCCGCACGTGGGGATCGACAGTGATGTGCTTGCGAGGAGGGCCATGCTGCCGAATTCAACCTCTGCCCAGGGATTGGCATGTGCTTGGAGAAAGCCACGAGATAATTGGGAGCTGAAGTGCCGAAGGAGGAATTGGATGGTGACAAGCTTGGAAAAGAGGTCTAGAATGGTCGTCGTTGCATCGTGGATCCGGAGGCCTGTGATCAGGAACGGCACTATTGACAGAGGCCTCGTCGTTTTGATGTGTCGTCAACTCATGGTCCTGGGCGCAAAGCAACCCAAGTTTGGTCAAAGTTCGCGATGGAAAACATTGAATGATTGAAGGTCGAAAAGGAAGTTGACGTCGGACGAACGACTGACAAAATGCGGCCCGGGAAACAAGAACTGAAACATTGCTGCAGCGCACTGACCAACCGCTCTTCAGTGCTCTTGCCGTGCTGCTACAGCGGATGCAGCGCTAATCAAGCAGGTACCTGCAGTGGCCCGCATGGCGTTGCGTGGGGCCTGCTCCTGCCTTTGCTGCACGCATTTTGTCCATCGTCTGTGGTTCCTCTTTCCCATCTGCAAACAACCTCCTTCCGCCTACGGTAAGAACAGTGGCCGATGGCTTGATGCAAGAAACGTTCCTTCACTTCTATGCGGTGGCTGCAGCGGGAGGCCGCAAGAACGGAAAAGGCATTTTTCCCCGGCCGCCACCCCGGCCTGCCCGGACGCATTGACCTCGTCCGAAATCGATAGTCCATTTCCGTATCGAATTTCAGCCCCAAAAGCCCCGAAAGTGGCATCATCGACATCTCCCAAAGGGCCACCTACGCACTTATCACGACCGGAAAGGTATCGTAAAACTCAAACCCGGATTTGATCGCCAAACGGTATGCTGCTGAAAGCCTCAGCGTCGGATCGCTCAAAGCCACGGCGGTTGTGGCGACTGGCGACTAGAGAGGCATCATGATGTGTTTATATGAGCGGATGCAATGCGATCTGATGCATATGCAAAGCGCGAGCCACGCGGGAACTAAGTCGCCGCGATATCACAGCTGGCAGGTGTTGAGACTGCGACAACAGTCGTTCTCTTGGCTAGTGTTCGGTGTTGTCGTTGGCGGAATTCTGCCAAGACATGGTGAGGTTGAGTTGTTCGTCGCCATGTCGAAATTCAACAAAGAAAAATGATCCCGCTCACTGCCCTTCCTCCCAAAACAGCAACAGCCGAGGCGGAACGAAGCGTACGTTACCGTTCCTGCTTGCGGCTGAACTGATAAAGACCGGTTCCAACGTCTCCTTTCAACAAGGCCTCATGGCGCAACGGTAGCGCGTTCGACTCCAGATCGAAAGGTTATCCGTTCAAATCGGGTTGGGGTCAAAGCTTCTAAGCATCATTTTTTTTTCCCGTTCTGAAGCTCAGAACCGGTTTTTTTCCCTTTTTTCTCCTTTTTGTTTCTTTTGGCCCTTTGCCCTTTCCTTATCCAATATCTGCTCAGAAAGTGAGCTTCCTTCAACTCCAACACTCAATCCAATTCTTGCAACTCACCCATCTCCAAAACACCCGTCAGCTCATCCACAATTAGCATCATCACCAACCATCTTCTCCATCAACAAAGTATACCCCCTCCCATCCTCCCAATTCCTCACCTCCAACCTCCACCCCTCCACAAACGCCCCATCCCCTCTCCAACTCTCCGGAAACCACGCATCGTCATGAACTCCAATCTCAACCTCCCTCAACTTCTCATACTCCCCCGTCTGCAATTTTCCCCTCAATTCCCTGAATACCTGCCGACCCATCGTGTTCGTCCTATAGCACTCCGTCCTCAACCGATTGATTTGCCTCGTGTACTTCTCAACAAACTCCAAACCCAAATTTGCCCTCCCAATATCAATCATATCCAAGTCAAAGTTCACCCAGAGATATCTAGGCGGACGCGGTGGCTCCGGACACCGAACGTCCCCCCGGTCCGTGTCCCATTCCGAGAAGGCTTGCTGGTACGCCTTCAGCCCGACCTCGCGGGATTCGCGGCAGGTGTGCAGGAGCGCTAGGAGGGCTGTTGGTGGTTGTGTTGGCGTGGAGTAGAGCAGGCTGTAGGCGGGTCCGGCGGTGAAGGAGCGCCAGTGCGTGCCGACGCGGAGGGTGACGGTGCGTGGGGTGATGGTTGATTCCCAGATTGAGAGACGGAGCTCTAAGGGGAGGAGAGGGAAGGGGTGGAAGGTGGTGGTGGAGGTGGGAGACATGGTAGGATGGAATGTCCTTGATGGACTGAGGCCGGGTGGCTTCGTGACAGAGCTGTATCTGTGGTTTTTGACTTGGTTTGCCACGCAAGCAATCTCGCTTTGCCGTATCGCGGGGGAAAGTATGGTGTTTTGGTTGGCAAGGTGTTGTGGTTCGTTGCGATGACTTCCATGTCTGCATCGACCCGACATACCTTCTATGTACAATGGCTGCCCAAGTCGTGCATGCTTATGTCAGCGACGCATGATACGTCAGTCGGCAGAGTACATGCCTCTACCTCTGGTGACTCTGCACTAGTCGTTTTAGGAGGAGTGGGAAAAGCGGTGTAACAACCTGAGCGGGCATGATCACTGCCAGCGACGAACGAACTCGGTGATGAGTCGCACGAGAATCGAGATTTGCTGACCGACTCACCTCAGGTCTTTAAGCTTGAAGTTTTCCCCATCAACAGCATTCTCTCCATGTCATTCAAAGTTTAAAGGTCGCGTCACGATGGCTACCACCTTCCACCTCTTCCCCCGGCTCCCCATCGAGCTCCGCCTTATGATATGGGAAGCAACCATTTCTCCGCGCACCATTGACGTCCGCATCCGCACCTACATTGACGATGACGACGTGCACCAAGGGACATCCATTCATGTTCCCGAACCGGAAATCATCCACCACGTCCTCTCATTGACGGCCCCGCCACCACCACCCCCACCACCGCCCATCCTCCACACCTGCCGCGAATCCCGCAGCGTAGGGCTGAAGGCCCATGGCGGCTACCGAAAGGCTTTCTCCGAGCTCTATAAACCCCGCGTCGACGGCAGCCAGCCCTATACTTGGATCAATTTCGATTTCGATATGATTGACATCTGCGGCCGGCCGCTGTGGCAACTAACCCTTTGTGAAAAGTGGAGGAGGATTAGGCGGTTGAAATTTGACCTTCGACGTCGCGACAGGGCGGGGAATGTCTGGGAGGAGCGTGAGCTTTACTGGGTTAGAAGCGCAATAAGAAGATATGGGCGGTTGAGGGAGATTTGTGTGTGTATCCCTTTTGAGGATTCGCATCCGGGGTTGCCGCCGGATTGGCTACCTGGAGGGGGTGATGGAGGGTTTGTGGAGGGGTGGAGGGCCGTGCATGAAGCGGTCAGGTCTAGAAATGGAGATGAGGATACGGATGTAGAGAGGGGCGAGGATGGGAAGAAGGATGGGAAGATGTGGGTTTTGGTGTTGAAAAAGATTTGATCCGGATGTAGCAGATGGTTCTTCGTGACGATCGAGCTACCGCGCCCTACAAGAAACAACTGGAAGTTTGATAGAGGTACTGTAACGCATGTTCCCGTTGTTCTTTCCTACATCAAATCCTGTCACACGGACATTCGCCCACAACCCAGGGATAGGGCATCAACACTCAGCCTCGCCTGGACCTGACCTCCCTGTCATCAGCATCACTTACCTGGGCTCCCTGCAACCCCAGTCATCACGAGAGCAACCTCAGCCAATCGAGTAAGGA
>RANY01001032.1:0-11289 GCA_009805235.1 Neurospora pannonica FGSC 7221
GGGGGGGGGTCGGCGACCATTTCTGCAATCTTCGTTGGCTCGATTGCTGAGCATAGTGGAGGACAGAAAGGACAACACAGCAGAGGAGGTCCGGCATGATACTCACATGGTTTCCGAGATGCAATAACACAACATCGCCTTTCTTCAGTCCGGCCGCCCGCAACCCCGCGACCAGCCTTGACACCAATGCTATCGTTTGACTGGCGGATAACGAGAGGATGGGGTCATCGGCATCAATGAAGAGCGGCTTGTTCTGGTCATAGAGATGTTGCATGTCGAGTGCGAAGCTGACAATATCCGAGATGGGAATCCTTTTGCCTGGTCCCGCAGCGGTTGAAGGTTGAGGACGGCTGGGAAGACACCCCATGGTGTACTGGGTTAGATCTGGGAAACCAACAAGAACATAGAAGACGACTCCACCGTGATTTTGCGATCTGATCGACTGCGTGACTGTCACAATCTGAAGAACGGTGGATAGGTTTCTCGCAAACTCCCTTCATGTCTGGGATGAGGAACAAATGGTTATACAGGGCAGCCAAGATGATTGCTTCCTCGCAGCAGCGGAGGCCACCAGGACCACTGGCCCATTTCTGCGCACCGGTAGTCGCTGACATGTCCATCTCGCCAGGCACAGTTCGTGACTCTAGGCGTAAGCTGTTCTCGAAGGCGCTTTGCCCTCGACGGTAGTCCAGGTACGGCGTAGTGGTCTTGGATGGGCGCCATATTGACCTCAGGACCAATGGCATGACAGGAAAGAAAGGGCGTGGTTGTGCGAGTTTGTGGCTTGGTACGGCGTGGAAGAGGGAAGCGAGTCGATATGGCAAGTCCCGTCGCCAGCTCCCTGTCAGCCGTCAGCACTATGTGGATGCGGGTAATGGCGCTGATCATTCCGGTAGCAGTGGGAATGGGGGCCTAGAGGAGTCCAAGGGCATCCCAGGAACAACCAAAGAGTCGAGACAATCATTGCCCGTGAAGACAAGTCTCGTCAGGAACCAGTCTCTCGGCGATTTACCTCAACCCAGGGCGGCTCAACACCATCGGAATGACTGCCTCGAACTGGCAGCTGGACCGGTCAGACAATTGAATGGGAAACGAGACCATGGCGTTGGTGGGAAAGGGGCCATAATATTAACGCCCAGGGCGAAAGCAACACCAGACGGTGAATGTCTCAATATGATTGCCCATTAATCAATCACAGGGCGAAAAGCGCGGTAACAGAATGCTGCGAGAGAAGGTGGAAGACGTGAAAAACGAAGAAACGAGGAAAAGACAAGCACCGACAACCTGCAGTCGATAGCAAGCGATGAGGTGCTAGGACATATGAAGTTAGCGTGCCTTCTCTGCCGATCGTGATCAAAACATTGGGGAAGGTTCGCGATAGCGACATAGCGCAGTCGGATGGTCTGTGCTTTGGCCGTCAAGGTGCCCTGTCAATCCCTTTCCAACTTCTTGGGAATCGTGGGGTCGGTCAGTGCTGTTTGTGGGGAGGTGCGACCGCTGTCGTCCAGCTGTCCAGGGCTGTCTCGGGTGGAACGACAGGTGCTGCCGGTGACTGAGACAACACTGATTGGGTCGGACTATCATGACTTTTGGACCTGCAGCTGCCCTCCAATTCTTCATGCAGACCTGGAAGGACCGATCTTCATCGCCCTTGCCAAACCAAATACCACAGAAAGATACTCCGGCATTCTGGAGCCCGCGATACCGGGGGATGGCCCTGGATGGCCCTGGATGCCAACCCATACACCGTCAAGAGCATTCCCGTCCCGGTCCCGGCAACCATCGAGGAGAACCAAGTTCCTGTTTCCCACCTGCGGTGCAACCCCTTTTCCTTCAACACCGTCTCACCCGCAGAAGAATTTGCATGCCAACACCTCAACCTCCCCGCCATAAATCTCCGCCTCTGTTGTCTCTAGGCCAGTGACCGTCTCGGATTGAGTCGAGCATGTGTCGTCATGCAGTACCTTAGGTCCACCCGCTCGCTCTTCATGGCCGTCTCCCAAGTGGTTGTTCAGCTTTGCGGCCTGTGTAACCGGCAGCTTGTCGTGAAGATGTGCAACTTCCATGTACGGTCCCCGCCATTCCCTTTATCGTTCCTATCGATTGGTAACATGAAAGTGGACAGACCGTAGATCACTTAGCGCAATGTTGGTTCAGTGTGGGCGAGTGTGGACAAGATGGACCACAGAGTGACTCCGCAAACTCCGCAACAAGACCGATAGTCCATCCCGGTGCCATGGACCACCAGAAAGGGATGCGAGCCTCCCCAGTCACTCGAGGAATGCGGCGACATGTGCTCGGTGCCGGGCCAGCTCACCACCCAGCATCGGACTCCAAGGGGTGGGCCTGCCCTTGACTTTATGTAGACAGGGACGACAGACTCCCGATGTTGATATATGGTGGTCCCATCCCGTTGTCCTCTGCTCGATCCCAAGTCCAAGTTGATCGCAATCTCTTCCATCGCATACCTAAACGACCAAGTCCGAAACCTTCACCCTTCGGAGTCTGTAGTCGAAATTACCATCAGACATCTCATCATGGAGGACAAACCACACACGTCTCCCGTCGAGGAGAAGCCCTCATCGGCAGGGATCACAGTTACGATCGAGACCACAACCACACCAAACAAACCTACCACGTCCAGCGGGAGGCAGTTCGGCCATACCAGGCAGAATGACTCCGTCTCATCCACATTTTCCCAAGCTTCCGCCATCTCCACATCATCGACCAACTCGGAAAAGCCTCTCATCGTCAACGAGAAGCGGCTCACGTACCAGTCGACATGCCCGACCATCGTCGACCTCGAGGCCCAGACCGAGGAGGATGAGTACAAGCAGAAGCCCTTGGGCCGTGTCCGATACACGATCCTCACCATCTACCGTCGGCTCTTCACTGTAGCCTTCATGGGCAATGCCATTGCCTTTGTCATCATGATGATCAAGGGTGCCACCCCCATGGACCTGGTCAACGCTGCTGCCGTCAACATCGCTGTCTGCGGTCTGTGCCGTCAACCCCTTGTCATCAACGCCCTCTTCCTCATCTTCGGATCCATCCCCAGATCTGCTCCCATCAGGATCCGCCGCTTGGCTTGCAAGATCTTCCACTTTGGCGGCGTCCACAGCGGGACAGGTGTGGCATCGGTTGTCTGGTACATTGGCTTTGCCGCTCTCTTCACGTACGACTACACGCCGTCCGTCATTAACACCACGGTCCTGACCTTTGTCTGGGCCGTTCTGGGCTTCCTCCTCTCCATCGTCATCGTCGCCTACCCCACGTTCCGCATGAGGCTGCACGACTACTTTGAGCTGACCCACCGCTTCGCGAACTGGATCATCCTCGTCCTCTTCTGGATCCTGCTCATCTTGCTGGGCAAGCAGCAGGCCAACCTGGGTAACTTCCTCCTTCACCTCCCCGCCTTCTGGATCATCATTGTCCTCACCCTCGCCACCATCCACCCGTGGCTCTTGCTCCGCAAGATCCCCGTCAAGCCCGAGGCTCTCTCCCCACACGCCATCCGTCTTCACTTCAGCCACACCGAGGTCGTCTTCGGCCAGGGCATCTCGGTCGCCAAGCACCCCCTCAAGGACTGGCACAGCTTCGCCTGCTTCACCGACAAGTTCGACACCCCCGACACCAAGTTCTCGTGCATCGTCTCCAAGGTCGGCGACTGGACCAAGTCCACCATCAACGACCAGCCCACCCACCTCTGGAAGCGCGGCGTGCCCACCTACGGCTTTGGCTACGTCTTGCGCATGTTCCCTAAGATCATCGTCGTCACCACCGGCTCCGGCATTGGCCCTTGCCTGTCCTTCATCGAGGACGCCAACAGGCCCGACATGCGCGTCATCTGGCAGACCAAGTCTCCCCTGAAGACCTACGGCCAGCGCACCCTGGACTTGGTCCACAGGATGGACAACAACCCCGTCATTCTTGACACCTCCATCACCGGCCGCGTGGATATGCTGCCCATCGTTCTCCGGCTGTTCAAGGAGTTCAACGCCGAGGCGGTGTGCTGCATCAGCAACCCCATGATGACCAAGAAAATCGTGCACGGGTGCGAGATGCGAGGCATCCCGGCTTATGGCCCCATCTTTGACAGTTAAGTTGGCTCTTCAAAACTGTCTCCGAGCAAGAAAGAAAGTGTTTTTGTTGTTTGTTTTTGCACATATTTTCTGTTGTTTTTGGAAAAAGCGCGGCGCAAAAAAGGCGTATATTGACATTTAAAGACGGAACGTGGGTTCGACGTTACGAAAGACAAGAAGACCATGACTTACATATCATGACATATACCACACACGATCGTTATGGCTGAGTTGGGTTTCCCAAAGGGACAGAAAGGCATACCCTCTAGATAGATACATCATTAATACAAGACCAAAAGAAGGTCGTCACGATCTTTCACGATATCATTTGGAACTGAAAGAAAGACATACCTGTGCCTACTGCATTGCATATGAATCACACCTTATGCTTGTCTCGTGAAGTGCAGCAAGCAGTGCATGAAGAAATGCGATGCGTGTCTTACAGCCACTTATTACTTACTGCTCGCTGCTGCATTCAGCATGCGGGCAGCACGGCGGACCGCTATGCATTGCGAATCGCGATGTCTTGACCCTTGCATTGCATGCGCTGAAGAAGAGAATCCCATCGCCAGCCAAATCGGATTTGTGAAATAGAGGTTAGGAATCCAATTCACCATTAACCGTGGTTGTGAGCTGGAGTGGGTCGTTTTGACGCAACACTTGATCTCTGGCAGAGAGTGGGAAGAAGAATCGAGGAAACCCCAAAAGTCGAGGGATACATCAGTAACAGTTCTATATGGCATTTGTTAGTATAAATGGTAGTGCAGCTGTTTGTAAGGCCACTGGCCTCAGATCAAGCAGTTCAAAAAAAAAGGTCGTTAACACTTTTACTAAAGAGCGCCAGACAATTCTGTTAGTGTTCTGTCTCGCGACTTTCGGGTGTCTTTCGATTTCCTTGCCCACCGGACCCCCGTCTCGGCAACAGATTTGGTTTTGCGAAAACAGCCAAAGGCCACACCAGCTCGCACCCACGATTACAAATGCAAGTGGAAGATATACGAATGACAATATGAACCCCATTCTTTGGCGCAATTCGAAGCAATGGATGTAAAGTTGCTGACGATATCAACAACATTACCAAGCCTCCAATGGCATTACTAATCCATCCCGGCAATCGTGGAGATATCGCCAGCGGGACTACCGGTGGCGCAATCCGGTCCCACCTCGCCCGTCCCGCAGCCCTCCGAACTGGTATATAACCCCGCATATCGAACATCATCTTCCGGGCGCCGTCAAAGCTGTGGTGCAATCAGCCGGGGCATTTCCATCTTCATCGGACCACATAACCAAAGTCAATGCAAGCAGTCACCACGTCACTCAGAAGAACCGCCATCAGAACTACTCGCATACCTTCTAACCTGCTCCAACACCAACAACAACACATCCGCACCCTCACAACACCCACAACCGCCAAAATGACAACCGGCACCTTCCGCTACGCCGACCCAGCAACAATCAACCGCTCCTCCACCCCCTTCCTCAAATCCTGGTCCAAAGTAGACGTCGACTACTCCTCCTTCTCGCGCGTCTCCATCCAAAAACCCGTCCACGACCTTCGCTCCGCCCTTCAATCCGCCCCCTCAGATTTCGGCGTGGATGTCTCCGGCTTCGCGCTCTACAACCACCCCGCCACCGAACAGACCTTCACCGACGAACGCGCCATCTGGTCGGGGTATTACGCCGAAGTTGAGGCCCTTTTGCGGGCTAAATTGCCGGGGATCAAGAGGGTAGAGATTTTTGATCATACTATCCGGCGGAACAACGATTCGGCGGCAAGAAGACCGGTGCAGCAGGTGCATGTCGATCAGACGCCTGCTGCTGCTTCCACTCGCGTCAGGAGACATGTGGCTCCGGCTGAAGAGGCGGAAAAGTTGTTGAAGGGACGGTACCAGATTATTAACGTCTGGCGGCCCATTTCGCACCCGGCGACGGATTTTCCGCTGGCGTTTATTGATTGGCGGTCGACTTCCCCGGGAGATTTGGTGCCCATCGACTTGCTCTATCCCAAGCGGTCTGAGTCTGAAGACGATGGCGATGATCGCGGGAAGGAGGTAGCTCCCCTCCCAGAAACGTACCCGAGCACGGAAGGGTATGAAGTCAAGGGGGAGACGTACGGGGTTGTGCCGAGTGAGGGGCACAAGTTTTATTATGTCAAGGATATGAAGCCGGAGGAGGTGGTGCTGATTAAGTGCTTTGATAGTTGGGGGGAGGGACTGGAGGAGCCGTGGGGGAGGGGGAAGAAGGGGGTGGCGGGGTGGACGCCGCATACGGCTTTTGTGGATCCGGCGACGCCGGAGGGGACGCCGGGAAGGGAGAGTATTGAGGTTAGGTGTTTGGTGTTTTATGAGGATGAGGAGTAGGGGGGCTGTGCGTCGGGGGTGGAAGATACGGTGAAATGAACGCGGTTTTTGTGTGTGGAATGAGCGTGGGTGGTGGTGTGAGCGAGCGATGCATGATCTGGGGTATTCCGTCTACCGGCACCCTTTTTGCCAACCTTTTTTTTTGGGGGTGGGTATCCGTAATATGTACAAAACAGCAAAATACACTTGTTAAATAACCTATCACCATAAGCCTTCGCTTTCTGAATCGTCATCGCGGCGCTTCCTTTTGATCCCGTGCGGAGAGTGGTCATAGGTTGGATCATCGGCTGGGGTGATCAACTTGATCCCTTTTCTGTGTTCCCACAGTCGCCTTATCCAAGAGGTCTCCAAGTTGCGTCTCATTCCGACAATACGACTCCCGCTCGACCAAGAACAAAGTCCAATGGAAGGGCTTTTAATGAGTTCCACAACCTCCTCGGTAATGTATGCTCCCTCCGGAAGACCCTTGCGACGTCCCAATAGCAGGTACAGCTCTTGCAAATCCTCTTCGTCCTCCTCATAAAGTTTGTCCCATTGGTCCTTTAGTCGCATCCTTGACCTACGCTGCAAATACTCATCGAGTGTAAGGGTTTTGAGAGCTTCAGCCTTGTCGAGCTCCTTTGGCTCTGAGTCTGTTTTGTCGTCGCGGTCCTGATCTGGCTCAGGGTACCGCGGAGTGACTGTGCTCCCGGTAGGCGAAGCAAACGTGGGAGAGCTTCCAGGCGAGACGGCCCTGGCTAACGTTGGACGTCTTGGTGTATACGGCTCTTCAATGAATGGTTTCGCTGGATCATGTTCAGAGACCCATGCTGGATCTGGACCGGTGCCCTCCGCAAAGGACCAGTCCACGAGATCTCTCGCTGTGAGCAAGCCGCTGTATGCTGGGTCATAGCGTAGGAAGCTGTGGCGAATGTCCTCCAGTTCTGTGCATGACTTCGCAGCAATCTTTCTCCGCTCAAACCAATCATCGATGGACGTAGAGAGCTTCTTTACCACCAAAGTAGGAGGCTGCGTGGACGTATCAAGACTGGTGGAAACTCCCGTGTCTTTCCACAGCCACTGGGCCAAGTCCCGTTCGAGAGCTGTCCATCTGAACCTCGCTGTCTCTTGGCTTGCATCCACTAAAAAGCGGTACCCTTCCATGGCTAGATGGTCCCTGGGATCAACCGGTTGGGATGGCTTCCGTGACAGATCCTGGGGACAGTCCAGGCGAGCTTGTACTGGCCTAACCACCATCCGGTAGTACTGCTTCAGCAAATCGGCGCATATTGGCTCCCCTGACCGCCCAATTCTGGCTGCTTGTGTATAGACATTAGTAAAAAAGGACAGGAAGACAGGGTGAATACAGTCCCATTGCTTGATCGATCTGCTGAGGCCAGCTATCCACGCTGGGTAGAGGCTGTAATCTACCACCCTTGTGAGGTATAGGAGGAAGTCAATGATAGAGGTAGCGATGTCTTCAGACAGACAGCCAGATGCGTATTTGGATATGTGTCGAGATGTGAGGAAGTGATCGAATTGAATGAACCTTTCGCAAAGTAGCCGTCTCTTTTGGGCGCTAATGTAGGTGCCTATGTATCCAATAAACGCCGCGATCCATGGCATTGGCTCCGTAGGCAGCTGCATTTGATCGACAACAGCCGTGATAAGTCTAGTTTGAAGTTAGCAACTATGCTTTGAACGCTATTAAGGGGGCACTCAGCATACTCGTCAACAACAGCCGCTTTGCTGCCAAAGCCGAGAGCGGCCTTGGCTAGGGCCCTTCCATCTTTTAATGAGCAAAGTGCACTTGTTCGCAAGTCTTCCGGGATGAGCAACGGTTTGAGCCACGATGACGCAGGCAGGTCAGGTAGGGAACGTTGACCAGTGATCTGCTTTGGCAAGTTGAGCGCGAACATGACTCTATCATACATGTTCTCGTATGACAGGATGGCCTGGGTCAAGCTTTTTTTTGGCTACGAGTTAGCTACTTCAGATACGTGGGGTGGATGCTAGACGGTGGGACGAACCATTCGTTGAGGTACGGAGCCCAGAAATTCATCAGGCGCCTGCTCTTCACGAGGCGATGGAGCCAGGGGATGAAGGATTCCTGGTCGGGGGCGCTATCGAAAGCGCTTTGACGAGTGCAAGCCCGAAGAAACAGCGCATGATCGCATTGCTCGCCGGCCAACATGAGTATTTGAGACTTCACTACAGGGGTCATCATAGCTTCAGCGTTTAGCGACCCCCATGAGGCAGTAGTCATAACTTGGTACAACATATTAACGACGAGATAGGCATTGTGGACTGTCAGGCTGGGATTGAAAAATCCGGTGTGGAGCTGAAGTGCTAATCCCAGAAAGTACTTTGCGATATTTTGGTTTTGATGGTCCTGCCAGGGAGAAGGAGCAATGACCGCGGAGGACAGTACATATGGGGATTGGGCTTGAGGTATGAGGAGGACAGTCTGCCATGTAACACTTCAGCACGCGGTCAAACATTCAGCTAGTGGCAGGCTCACATCTCTGAACCAGGTTTGCTCGGTCCATTTACGATCAGGGTGTCCAAGGCCCGGCTGCACCGGAGATTCTTCATCGGGCTGGTTACGGAACAGTTCCTCGTGTATAAGACCATGGACCGTGTGTAATATGGAAAACCTTGTTGCGTGGTCGTCGTAAACCCACGGCGGCACTACGGCTTCCCCATCCAAGTCGTATACGGACATGATCTCAACGTCGAACAAGGCGCTAGTAAGATTTCGGCGACGCAAGTGTTCGAAGAGGCCGGATTCCGGATCGTGATCGGGCCAGTGGAGGAAACTCGGGTAAGGTTTTGAGATCGTGGGACCAGACCATAAGGCCCTGACGCTGGCGAAGAACACGTCCCAGCCAGCAGCTCTTGCGCCCCGGCGGACAATTTCCATCCGTCGCGCCGCATCGTGGTCTAATTGTCCGAGGGAAGTGAAGCATGTCCCTTGGGTGCCTGGAAGGCCGAAAAGGATCGCCGGAGGCTCTGGATGCAAGTATTTTTCCGGCCATGACAGCAGCGACTCGCGGACTAGAGAGGCATCCGCCTTCTCGTAGGCGGTTCGGAAGACTCCAAAGAATGGCGAGCTTTGCGGTATCACCCGTGGCGGAGGCACAGGGATGTACAATGGAGGATAGTCGGTTTGTGTTGCCGTATCGATCATCGCAGCTTTGGCATTCGGGCCAGGGATTGTTGGGTCGTGGACTTGAGGAACGTCGGATTGCGAATCGCCGGCAGGGGCCGCGACAGAAAGAGGCGGATCAGGAGCCATTGCAATGTGCGGGGCCCGGTCGCATCAGGGCTAGGATTCAGGAATGCAACTTCCAAGAACCCAGAAAAAGCCGTGTCTTTCGAAGATAGTGGAAAGAACTATTTGCAGTGTAAAGTCGACAAATCGCTGGGAAAAACAGAGGCCATCAAGGTTCCCACCTATGGCGGGGTAAATTTGTGTGGGCAAGACGCGACGCGTATCCTGCACGAACCACCCTACTAAGATATGAGTTGCCTAGGTGATTAAGCCCAGTTCAGCTGACCATGGAACTAACCGGCGCCCAGATTCCTCCGCGCACAGGCAATGAGCCAAGGTCTTCCCTTTTCTTCTTCACACTAAAATCGTCTCAAAAGTCTTCGCACGGGGTATCAAGCTGCACTCTTTCATCACTCCTCTAATGAATATGTCTTGGAAACACACCAAAAGATTCTCGGTCACTGGGTCGATCACAGGCCAAACCCTCATAAACCCGTCACGGTGAGGCCAGGCAACGACCCAGCACCATCCTTGTGCATGCAGGAAACTACGGTGATATCCCGCCGAAGATCATGAACCACAGCAATCGCAAGTAAAGCTCCATGCCTGCCTGGTAGCGATGAGCGGTGACAATGGACGCCCTACGAGCTATGGAGGAGCCAAGGAAAGGAGTTGTGACAGTTTTGGGCATGGTCTGGGCTGAGTAGTGAAAATGCCAATTCCTACCCGCCCCGGCCTAACCCCTTCTGTCTATTCTCCCCAGATCCTCTCAACCACTGGCAACTCACAAAGGGGTGGGTGGGCCTTTGCTGACCTTGTCCGACCTTCACGAGAAAAACAAACGGAAAGGGAATGCCTTTAAAGACTCCGATATCACGCCTCTATTGATATCTGACTGAAATCCTCAACTATGCAAGCCCGCACTCTTGCGTCCACAAGTTTGCATCCATGGACGTCCAACATCAAAGACCGCCCACCGATGTTTTGGTCGCGCGCATGAGTAAGCCATATGGCGAAGGAGAAACRCTTGCCCCTSAAGTTGTTTTGGCTGCTTGGCTTGTTCCTGTCTTCCCCGCCATATTCGTCTGCGCTAGATTCTACACGACCCGCCGCATCCTGAAATCCAAGCCAAAGGAAGATTGTAAGCAGAAAGAACCTGCCTCCTGGGTCAGGAATCCTGGTCCTAGGGAARTGCTGCAGCCATCTCGCTAACCTTGGGTATTCCACAGGGTTCATTCTCGTTGCATTGGTACGATGCTGGCCACGAGCATACCCGTAAAGAGTACAGGCTAAACTAATGTGCCCRCAGATATTCTCCATTCTCTTCTCGGTATCTGTGACAATACGTATGTGTCCTTGTCTCTCTTGTGCACCACGAATGTTAAACTTTGAGAAGAGAGGCTAATYTCAGGGGTGTTCACCTAGAAACACAATATGGGCTTGGTAGGCATATGGATGACGTTCCAGACCCCAAACATACCTACACCAAGTATCTTCTCGTATGTCATCCTAATATCCCACCTCCGCCTCTTCGCAGGACACAATGAAACAGTCCCCCGTAGCTGACCACGTCCTTCAGGTTAGCGCTTTTGGA
>RANY01001033.1:0-18622 GCA_009805235.1 Neurospora pannonica FGSC 7221
CAAGGTTGCAAGGTTGATGCAGATCGTCGGGACGAGTATGAACGGACAGCGCTGTATATGGCGGCAGAGAATGGGTATGAGGCAGTTGTTAAACTACTTCGCGATACTGGCAAGGTTGACGCAGGTGCTAAGGATAAGAATAGACAGACAGCGCTGCATTGGGCGGGAGCTATGTTTCTATATATAGCGGTCAGAACCCTAACCCTAGTTCCAGCGAGCCGGAAGTAGCGTTAGGGTTCCTCAACCGCCTGGTCGATGTGGGTAGTCCGCCATCACCGTGGCACGGTGACACTAATGTCCGCAATGATAAACCGAGCAATGGCCGAAAGAAATCACCGAGAAGTGTTTTATCTACCCGAATACACAGATGAAACAAATACTAATACAAGTAACGAAGCCGTCAACGCCATCACAGTGCCATCCCCAAAGGGCATCGCCTCATGCATGTCCGCAATGATAAACCGAGCAATGGCCGAAAGAAATCACCGAGAAGTGTTTTATCTACCCGAATACACAGATGAAACAAATACTAATACAAGTAACGAAGCCGTCAACGCCATCACAGTGCCATCCCCAAAGGGCATCGCCTCATCTCACTCCGCTTTCCCAGAGGCAAGCCCACTCAGTTATACATTCTTCGTCCGGTTTTGAGGACGGTAGGCTTGCCTGTTTTCTCCAGCACTTTTCGCGTTTCGTCCATCAGTGCCAAATCATACCCTGCAATCGCGGTCAGTCTCCTCTGTGCACGACAACTTGACAATAAGACAAAGTCTAACCGCGAGGCTCTACTCGAGGCTGGGCAGAAAGGGTTTGCGTACCTTGTCTCGCCATGAGGGCTATCACAAAGGGAAGCTTCTCTTCCCGGCTCGAAACCCGCGAGTTGTAGGATATTTCGTCAACTGGAATTTGTGCGTCACTGTCAGTGCCACTTTTCTTTACGAGTCCTATTGGCTTTTCTGGGACTGGGGTTGGGCTCACTAGGAACAGCCAGAGCCGGAGACTTCATCACTGGCGCCAAGCCTAACGCGGAAAGGGTTATGAGGGTGCAGAATAACATCGGAACGAGCAAGCATGCATGAAGTGGATAAATCAGTTTGTTTTGTCTAGATACCGTACATATATTCCTTTGTATCCTAACACACTAAGAAATCAAAGAGGATCGAGTAATACTTAGGGGTTCTTAAATTCAGCAGTTGTGGAAGATGGGTAGAATAGAACCTGAAAATTGAATCCATCGAATTGGCCAAGGTGTTCATCGTTGATGTTTGGGTCTTCCAAATATATAATATTCTTCCCCTAGTTTTTGGACAGTGACTTGTCACTGGTAGTAGCCCAGCTCCCACGGGCAATCACCACATTGGCCTTGGAGGACATAGCTGACAAGCCGCTGCTCCTGTCCTTATTTCCAGCTGTTGTGGTATCGGCAGTGGTAGTAGGATAGCTTCCATTGGCAATGACCACGCCGCTTGTTGATGCCTTGTAACCCAAGACGTTTTCAGCTGCGAAGTTTTTTTTGGAGAGGTCGGTTACGATTTTGCGTGGTTGTTGCTCTTTTCGCTGAAATTGCAATGGGTGGGATCCATGCGAGGTGGTGGACAACAGGATAGGAGGGTTGCAAGTGTTGGGAGGGAGAGAGGGGATGGTGAGTGCTGTATTGACAGTGTTTACGATGTTGAGGGTGCCAATGTTGATGATGGTGCTAGTCGGTGTGCTGGAACTGGGGACTGAGGCGAGATTGTTGCCGATGCTGTTGTCGCGCTGGGCCTGGACAGGAATAGGAGGTGTCACGGCTGCGGCGATAGTTCCATCGTAGTTGTTGTACCCTTCTGGATAGATAAGAAGGCTATGATACACTGGAGCAGCTACGTAAGCCTGAGTATAAGCCTCTTGACCGTGACCATGGGTAGCGTATCCTGAATTGAGGCCTTGGTAAGCGTTGTAGGTCTGTCCAATCGAAGCATAGGGGTTCCACGCCGGATCGACGCTGTAGGGACTAGTCATCAACGGGGCCTCGGGATATGGCGCCACAACATGGCCTCCATACGGCTGCGCGGCCCCATAAACTGCTGGAGGCCCGGAGGCCATGTTCGCCAAGGCCGGTATCATACCACCGGCCGCACCACCTTGGGTAAAGCCATATCCATAAGCCGGAGCGGGGTCTGTCTCTAGAGACGCAGTAGGCCGAACGGTCAGAGGTACGGCGATGGTGGGCTTAACCATGACCCTTCCACCCTTGTTCCTCCTATCAGCAAAAAGCGCACGGCCGTTAAGAGTACTGCCGTTCAAAAAAGCTGACCTTGCTATTAGTACATAAGGACCAGGGTAGTTAAAGGTGATGATATATCACTTACTGAACGCTTTGTCGAAGTTCTCCCTCGCTCGGATTCGAACACAGCCACCAAGAGGAGCATAAACCTCGATTTTATCGGCATTCACACCACATCCCCTCCGTACATGGTCCTTTAACTGTTGCCACGTCGCCGTGTGGGGGAGCTGCATAAAGGGGATTGTTAGTGTTAATATAACGGTACTGGCAAGGAGAGCTAGGCTACGAACACCAGAGATAGGAATGTAGTAAATTCCCGTCAGCTCACCATTCTCAACGAACACAGTGTCCGCCGTCCTGATTGAGTCTTTGGCGTTCTTTGAGTTCCTTGAGCCAGGCATTTTGGCCCAGGGGGGAGTTTCGGCGTTATCTGCGTAGGGTCGTCCGAGAAGCAAGTGAAGGTGGAGGAGACCTCAATACCAAGAGTCGCTACTAGAGTCGAATCCGAGCCTGCTTTCTAATACTAATGATAGTCCTGGATTCTTTGGGGTCGGAAGGCCGGATAACCTTGAGATTGTGATGCTGTGAGAAGAGGAATAAATAGACAATGGGAACACACGAGATCCTATCTAGAGGAGGCTCTAGGCATTCTTAAGTATTTGCCTTGTAGCCACTTTAGACAATGGGAACACACGAGATCCTATCTAGAGGAGGCTCTAGGCATTCTTAAGTATTTGCCTTGTAGCCACTTTGATGAACGAGAGTTATAGCGAATCTAAATCTCAATAGAGACTAACAGTTTGCCAACTCTCTTACCCCTAAGACTGCGTATCATTAAATTCGTAATCGTTGCCGGCTGCCAGCTTGTCAGCTACCCGAGGGGTACTGAAACGGTAAAATGGTGGTAAGTGTGGCCGGCGAATTCACTGAGCTACGTACAGCTGTGGCTTAAGAGATGGGACCGGTCAAGCTGTCTCCGTATTAAGCGAGGTAGGTTATAGCGGCGATCTATGGTTGGCGACGCTCTTGTTCGTGTGTAAGACAAGGTGAGTGCAAGCAAGGGTCCGTCCGTCTACCAACCTTTGTTTATGAACGTGAGGGAGTCTAACTGGCATCCGTTGGTTGGGGTTTCGGGCCCGAAAAGCCACAGCGGTAAGATCCGGATCGCTAGCAGCCCGGTCAGGCTGCAGGTTAGTGAAGGTATATTAATGAAGGTAGGTTCGTCAGCAGTGAATATGGAGTCGCGGTCCCAGAAGAAGAAGAGGGTTCTTGTTGCTGTAGGTTATCTCTTACTGACAATCTCACTAACTTCACTTCTTGATTAAAGCTGACAGCTATCAGTGCGAGCGTTGTCGCAGACTCAAGACCGGATGCAGTGGCAATTTGGGCCAAGGTCAACCCTGTACGAACTGCAAGAATTCAAGGGTAGAGCAGTGTCTCTTCCTCCGGGTTAGTATAGATCGTTCTTGCTTCTTCAGTTCTGTTTGCACCACCATTACTAACCCTTCTTTTTTCTGCCATAGGTCTCCTCCCGCGACATTCCCTTGAAGCCCGATACATCCTCCGACTTCGGCTACTCCGTCGATGATGCCCGCCTCTATGGCAACAAACATACCATGAGCCCGGCCTCCTTCCACTACGGCCAACATCCCGGGGCCGTTGGCATCGGCGGCCTCCCTGGCACAGCGGAAGATCCTCTCATGGCTCAATACGGTCGTGGTTACGCATACGGTCACCACCAAACTCCGCCGCCGACCAGTCATAAACAGTACTTCCCTGCCACAGCCACTTACGCGTCGGCTCCCAACCCCTACGGCGATCCTACCGCTGTTGGTGTGGGCAGTCAGTTTGCTGATTATACGGCAGCGGGGTACCGGCCGGTGCATGCCATGGCTCATAAGACTGTGGGCATGGTTCCTAGTTGGAGTTCTAGAAAACTACTCCTTATGGCGGTGTATATATGGACTCAGCTCCAGAATCTTACGGGGGATATGGCAGCTCGAGCCTCGTCCATTGCCCGGCACCCCATGGTGATGCCATCATGGCCACGGAACTCCTACTACAACCGAATCCCAGTCCCCCAGCTTTTCCTTCTCCGGTGCTGCGTCCCTATCCACCACTAGTACCGGCGCCGATCGCTGGTTGCCAAACCCCACAGCCGGAACCGGTACCTCCCGTTCCTCCCTCCCTTACATGTATGCCGGCGGCACAGCCATGGAGACCTCTTCCCAACTAGGAGTATCGAGCTCCCCCGCCAATGTCGGTGCTTCTGCAACTGCCTACGGCGGCTTTGATAGTCTTCCCGCGTCTTACGGATCAGCTATTACCGCCAGCGCCGGAGACACATTATCACCCTACCATTCGTCTATGAGCGTGGCTCACATTAGGCAGGTTGGCCAGGTTAGACACGGAGTCGCCGGAGTCGCTAGGGTCAATTAGGGGCACCACTATCATCAGTAGGGCGTTTCAGGGGTGTATGACCAGCAGAGGCAGCACAGGATTATGTCACAGAGCGTACCCAGGCACCTCCTCCGTAGCTAACTCTATATACTTCCTTGAGGAACTGAAACGCCAGCTTCGGTTACTTGTATCCTTTTGGGACATAGCCGGTCGATGTGAGTATGTAGTCTGCCATCGCCGTAACAGATTACAGGCACGGTACAAGGGCGGCGTTCATCGAGTTCCACTTTCCCGACGCCAGGCTGTGCCTTGCCAGGCTGTGCCTTGCATTACGTCCGAGAGAATGGGTCCATGTTGGCCCGGCCACAAGGACACCACATAGAGGAGATCTGAGATACACAACTTGTAGGCATCTTTTAACTGGTTAAATGTGTAAGTGATGGATCCGGAGGTGTTTGGTGTTGTAAACCAAAAGGAGTAGAAGAATTATACGTTCCATCATTATACGGCACTAATCGCTTCTTTCATCTTATCTGGACTCCTATCAGTATCAAAAGATTAAGGCGCCCAGAATCTTTTCACAGAAACTCTTTGGGTGCTGTCTGTTTGTGTGACCTTCGAACAAACCACGGCCAATCCGCTCTCCACTTGGCCCGCCGTTAGTCCCCGCCTGCATCGGCATCACACAGCGATCCCGCAACGAATCCTCTCGAAGTCTGGCGCGATTCCTATCCACATTGATTCTCCAGAAATAGGAACTGGAATCGTTTGAACGAGTTGCAGCGTTATAGCGGTCTCCACCATCAGTAAACAACCATCTACATTCATTGATCCTGGCATTTCAGATCTGGACGATTATTGCCTCATGGCCGCTCAACAGCTCAAATGAATTCAGGCGCCAAATTGCGGAAGACTACACCTATCGTGGCAGTGAGCGGTTAGGGGTGGACCACGGCATTCAGTCCCCTGCCCTGTCCAAACCAGACGGACGACCGCATTTTGGAATCGCTGAAAAGAAAGTAGAACCAAAGATCTCTGGAGGCAAATGTGGGTTTACGGGCGTTGGCAACGTGGCACTTTTTGCCCCTCCATGTCTGTTATTTGTTTCAGGGGCTTGTGAGCAAGCTAGACGGTACCGAACTATTCTAAGATCAAAGCTATCGGTTCAGGTAAGATAGGTATTCTACAGTGCGCTGAGGGTCTAAGGGAGGAGTCTATGACAGGTTACATCTTGGTCGCCAGGAAGGGTGACATGTCCTTCATGCGTTCGTAGAGGCGCTTTTGTCAGATTGGCGCCACTGCACCAAACAGGAATTGAATCTCCAAGCATGTCCGGAGTAGTGGCTAGTCAGTCATCCTAATGAACTGACAGCTCCATCCTATCTTTGCCCGGACCTCCTTCCCTTGGTCTCGCTTTCCCATTTCTGTAGTTCCTCCTGGAGCACCGCCGTGATGCTCGAAGACGTGTTGTCCAAGACAGTGCCGACGATCTGGATATGAGAAGGCCGAGTGTTAGCCCGTTTCCGGCAAGCTGTGTCTGCAAGACTGCAACGGAAGTAGGAAGGGAGGGCAGATACGTACTTRATCGACAAGCTGACGCTTCGCTTCCGCAAATTTGCAGTTGTGAGGGAGGGAAAACCGTTCCAAGGCGTGTGAATTTCAGGCGATAGCTCACATTTCGCGGGGTCGTTGCATTTTCCGTTCGAAGGTGGCATGACGGGCTCTTTTCTTTTTCTCGCCGGGGCTGAGTTATGATCGTTCGAAACCTTGCGGTAGGCTGAATGCGACAAGAATGACTGGAGGTGGTCTTTGCCTTTTGGTTACTGCAAGCTGATCTTGTCAGTTATTCGAACGTTACTGGTCCGTCCTGGGAAGAAGGATGTTCGTACCAGCAGCGATGTGAACTTCGAGTAGCGGGATAGTAGGTTGAGGAGTGAATCAGACCGCAACTTTCCTGAGGGGATGTGGATGAAAGCTGATGCGCACACTCGATGCACTGATTTTGTTGTTTTATCTAAGAAGGACAAAGAACGATATCCTGAATCGAGGATAGAGAGGCCCAAGCCTTTATGTGAATGGTTTCTTTTCGTTGGCAGCTGTGTGAAGTTTCTTGCCCCGTAAACAGTCGAATTTTGCCTGGTCTTTCCACGGGTAAGTGAACTGACAAACGGCTCGGAGATCAACCGGATCTCTGGTGTGGTTGGTACGCTAGCGGTGGAGATATGTTCACAACCGCCTACAAACGCTCGCAGTGAAATGTGGAAGAGGTGGCAAAACCAGATCCGAAAGGCACTGGGGAAGAAAATAACAAAGGAAGAGCTGTCAGAAGCCGAAGCTACTGGGAAGACTGGCTCACTTTCCAGCCCTTGATGAAAAGCAGACCATAGAGGGAGTGGGGGGTCACACGACAGGGACCCTCTCCATGTACCCGTCCAAAGCCGAAGAACAAAAGAGTAAAGTAGAAAGGAAAACGTCGACGCGGAACGACTCGACGCGACGCAACAACGGGACGCGACCACACACAACAGGGTGACCGAAGAAAAGAGCCGCGACTCTCCAAAACACCATGCTTAGCTTTGTGGTTGAGACACTCTCGCGGCTTCCATCCTAAACGCACATCCCTGGAGTGTGTCGGCGATTTCTCTCCTCATCTGTTCCAGGGCATTGTCCACGACCTCGGCCATCTGCTCGTCTTGACTCTGCGAAGGCCCAAATCTGAGCCTCTCAAGCTGCTCGATGAAAATTAGCTCCAGGGCGTTGACGGCTTCATTCTCTCTCTAAGGCGTGGCAGGCGTGTCAGATCATTCCGAGTTTATTCCCTGATGCCCCCGCCCCGGTTTCGGGCATTGCCGACATTAATACCCTCATTTTCCGCAACCTCCTCGCTGCTCGCCTTGCTGGCATCGAGAACAAGATTGGCGAGATGAATACTACCTTCACCTCCTCTTCCCAGGATCAGGCAGCGCTCTTCACGAACGTGGCTGCGTCTGTTCGGGACTTGACCTTAAATGTTAAGAAGGAGATGTCTGAAATGGCCGCTGCCCTCCGTGTCCTGCAGGGCAAAGTAGAGGCGCTTTCCGAGGCTCAGGCGGAGGCTACTGATACGTCTGTGGCGGAGGCTGCTGATTCCACTGGTGAGATTTGACCTAAGTTTGCGTTTCGATAGGCGCTATGGTAGCGCGCAGGGGTGAAGCCTCCGAGGAGCGGGTTCGATTCCCCTAAATAAGACGGGGGCGCCTGCCCTCCCCTCAGTCATCGCACCGTCTCAGACACACGAAGTTTTGGGATACATGCCAGTCACCCCAGACCACTTCTTCAATTCTTCGGGACACATTTCACGAGAGACCTGCAAGAAAAATGTGGGAAGAGATGAAAAATAGAACGGTGGTTTTTGGTTTATGGTGACTGGAAGAAGAAGAAAAGACAGAGCTAGGAATGAATGCAGGAGTAGAACCCTTGGAGGTCGGCTGAGCCCCCTCCTGTTTTGAGAAATGCTCCGTCACACCCACCACCTACAGAAGAACCCTAGTCCTATGATTCACCAGGTTACGTTAGGTTCCTAATGATTGCATAAAGTAGTAATAGCGGAGTAAGGATAATAACATATAAACATGAACGACCGAGGGGATTTAGTCCTCTAGGGGCCCTTATGTCTACCGTGAATGGTTCAACAAGACGATCCTGAATGGAAAGCATTCCAATGCATTGGTTATGATGCCACTGGAAAAGATGGAGCCAAGGTATCGAGATGAAGTCCCAACGTAAGTATCCTATAATCCTGCTGCTGTGGCCGCTAAATGGGAGCGTTTGGTGCTGATAACCGTGAATGGGTTCCAGATTTCCGCGGCCGCCGCAAGGAGGAGTCAACGCACTAGCCTTGGGACTAGTGATGAAGTCTCCGGTTCTGGCAGTTCCCAGTAGGCAGAACCCAGTCTCAGAAAAACCTACATAACTAGTGAAGAGCGCTGACACTAATAGTGACACACGCATCCCAGTTGATGAGATCACATTCAAGTCCCGAGTTTCAAACCAAGAAGAGAAGTGATATGGACTGCTTTCGCCTCAAAGAGCAACCCTGCAAATTGATGCAAAAGCAATGATATTATTCCTGTGTAAAGCGTGAATGTCGAAGGAAGGATCAAGAAGAGTAGGAGCCGCGCGCAGATGGATTGAGGTAATCCGTCTGAGCGGACCCACTTCCTTATCTTATCCTTATCTTATCGCCAGGACCCACCCTGCAACCTTGGCAGGGCGGTTCCATGCGACCCGCATTTATGATCAATTACTGTCTTTGATGCAATACTCTACATACATGAAAATGATCCGTATCAAGAAGCTTCCATTTGTAATAGCCTTCATGGCGAGACAAGGTAGGTTCTCCGTTTCATCCGTCCGCGCTGTTTTCCGACCCGTGTCTCGATGACATCATCTGTTGTCCGCTTCCTCTTCAACAATAAAGGCTTATTCGTTCGCCTGTTAAATGTTTTGGAGCAATCTAGGTCTTACTGCGCAGACGAACGAACGCGGGGAAAAGCTAGCTAAGAAGGTAGTACTGGGAAATGGGCCCAGCCCGGCAGACAGGCAGTTGGGCACAAGACGTATACTATATCGGCCCAATTATTAGCGGGGCCGTTCCTAGGTACGAGGTAGTTCTACGGATCGTACACGTGTACAATACGTTAGACAGTTCCGCTCAGTAGGTCCACCCATATAAAGCATTCCGGCTTCCCAAATGCAAGCCGCAGCCAGCAACTAACAGCGAACAAATTCTCCGCCGTTAAATTACAACGAACGCAAACAAACCACAGACTTATTAAACAACGTCAATCATATTCCAAGGACTATTTCTCATGACAGAAGCTGACGTTGCGGAGGACCCGGCAATGTCGAAAGAGATCTTGGTACGCAGACTCTTTCCCCCAACTAAAAAACTGACAGAGGTCTAACTCCGATGAGGTGTACAGGAGCAGCGCTGGACGCCTCTGACCCAAGACGAGAATTTTTTCAATAATGTCGACTGGCAGCCAATCGACTTCATACCGTCCGTCGGGTACGAGAGGAAGATCTGCTTCCTGGGGTGCGAGAGCCTCGCCTTCCAGAATCCCAGCGGCAAAGCCATCTGGGCAACCAAAGGCGATGGAGAGATGATCGTCCCCGCGAACGTGGCAGTCTACCTGATTCGGGGGAAGTGGAAGTATGCTGCTGCAATGCCGTTGTCGTCGATGTTAGCTTGAATGTCGCTCGCGTTTGGGGTTGTGAAGAGTCGCCGCGCGATCCGGAGCCCTCGTAGGAATTCGAGACGGAGACGCAGGGTACCGTAGCGTGGCTCGTGGGTCGCATGTACTTCTATCGTAATGCAGTCCGTTGTGTCGGCCAGCCCGGCCATTTCTCTCTCCCACGTCCGTAGCCGGCTCGTGTCGATTGCTTCGTAAAGCTGCGAGCCGAATATCAAGGTGGCAGCCGCGCAACACGCCCTTTGGAGGCTGTAACGGCCGTCGCTGCCTATATAGGTACCTCTACAGTCAGTTCACCCCGCTGACACGCTCGGCTATTTTACTCCTTCCGGGTGTATGCTTACCGTCATGGCCTGACTCTTGTATCCGGCAACCCGCGGGGAACAAGACCTTCTCGAAAAGGTCGACGTCCCCGATATCCAGCGACAGGATGCAATCCTCCTTGTCCACGGAAGGAAAGTCCATCCATATTGATCCGGTCGTCGTCCGAGTCGAAAACTGGACATTCTCACATCTGGCTGGAGCTTTGCAGATGGCCTCGAATACACCGACGGCAAACTGGCTGCGGACGGCATCCAAATGCGGCCCGTTAAAGCGATGCGGCCCGTTAAAGCGCCATGGCTTGGGGCTGTCGGCTATGGTAGTGGGGCCGCCGTCTACGGCCGTCGCCGTTCTCGGTGTTGCAGGGAAGAGGGCGTGGATCAGCTTCTGGAAGGCTGGGCTGCCCTTGATCCCATGCCGTCTGGCAATGTCCTCTAGGAAGACCTTGTCCGCATTACCGAGGCGAATCTTGACTCTCTGGTCATGGTGCTGACGAAAGAGTTCCAGTTTGTATTTGACGCAAGCGGTATTCGTGTTGACGATCAGTAGGAAAGGTATGAAGATCTGAGGATCCGCATCCAACACATCGAGGTAGAGTTTGTGCGCTCTCTTTTCGGCATGGCGTGTCCTGATTTCTCTGGGCGGTCGAACCGCTTCGCCTCTGTCCTGGCGCTGGAATTCACTGCACGCAATGATAAGACGACGCTCCAATAGGCTGCGGTACCTGGTTGGGATTGAAGCTGATTCATTGATTTGATCCCGCAGTTTGTATATACCGAACAATTGATGAGGTGCCATGATAATAGATGAGGGAAGATAGAGAGAGGAAGAGCAAGTTAGAGGAAAGGAAAAGTGAGGAAGAGGGAGGAAGAAGATAGGGGGTTGAAGGCAGGAGAAGGAAGGGTAAGGTTCGGGAGGCTTTGAGCAGACAGGTGCCGTAGGGGGTTGCCCTCTTATATCTTCCAGTCTTTGGGAGCTCGAAGGAGACGGATAGAGGCATAAGAATAGACGGAGAGAGGCATAAGAATAGACGGAGAGAGGCATAAGAATAGACGGAGAGAGACAGAAAAGAGGCTTTCGTGGCGTAATAAACCCTGGTCCTTGTCAGTGACTACAAACGAAGACCAGTTTGAGGCCAATCAGCGCTCCAAATCCCCCCTGCTCAACCCATGGCCGAAGAATCAAACTAACAAACAAACCAGCATCGTGTAACCGAAGCTGGCATTTCAGTTCCTCAAGGAAGTATATATGATTAGCTACGGAGGAGGCACCTGGGTACACTCTGTGACATAATCCTGTGCTGCCTCTGCTGGTCATACACCCCTGAAACGCCCTACTGATGAACTTTAAAACCTGACACTTCCAATCAGCTCGGACTAATCTAATACGCTTACTACATTCTAGAGAGCAAGAGAAACCCTAGGGATAATAACAACAGTAGACTCCTTGGCCTCCTTCCCTTTTCCCTTCGATAACCCTTGCTTCTGTAGGTGGTGGGTGTGACGGAGCGTTTCTCAAAACAGGAGTGGGCTCAGCCGACCTCCAAGGGTTCTTCTGTAGGTGGTGGGTGTGACGGAGCATTTCTCAAAACAGGAGGGGGCTCAGCCGACCTCCAAGGGTTCTTCTGTAGGTGGTGGGTGTGACGGAGCGTTTCTCAAAACAGGAGGGGGCTCAGCCGACCTCCAAGGGTTCTACTCCTGCATTCATTCCTAGCTCTGTCTTTTCTTCTTCTTCTAGTCACCATAAACCAAATTATACAACTAGAGTCGTTCTGCATCCGGTGAGTATAGTGTGTAAGCGGGGTTGCCTAATTGCGTAAAACCAATGCCGCTGCTATGTATGTAGCAGGACTGCCTCTGGGTTCGCTCCGGCTTCGCGTAACCTTAGGAAAAGTGAGGAACAGGAAGGTAGACAGAGGTAGAGGAAGGAAGAGGAAGGAAGTGGATATTCACAGGAAGACTCTTCCCAATTGGCAAACGAATTCATCTTTGTCTTGCCAACCACTATTGCCCCCTTGTCAATCAGTTTTTGGATACATGGTGCTGTTTCCGTGCAAGGATCATAGACGACTATCCGCCACCCAGCAAGAGGTCTTGACTTGGAGTCACAACTGTGACCTTGGATGGAGCAGCAAAACTCGGGAACTGATGGCGCGTACTAATCCAGTGGAGAGGTTGGAAACGCTCGGATGGACTAGAGTACCGCTGGTTGTTAGCAAAACTTTGCAACTCTGCAATATCTCACGCAAATGGGTATTTGACATCGAGGGAAGCTCACTCAGATTTGGGTGCTACCGTCACCATGCACGTGCCATATGCGTCGTCTTCAAGTTTCCATACGTCTCTCATCTGACTTCCTATCATATAATACGGCCCTGGCGGAAGATCAACACATTCCCTGGAAATATCTTCTTACTATTCTTACTAAGTACGACGATGTGGTCAAAAGACGCCAAATCGACCAAACTATAACCATTGCAAAGATGAGAGAGAAAGAGACCAAGAGCAGGGGAACGGCTTTGACCCTGTACGACGCCAAGGCCTCCTCTTCGTCGGTTGCAGCCTCCCATCCAGATACCGCTCCGTCCTCTTCAGCCATGGTGCTATACCACAAGGACGAATGCGATCCAAAAGGCAAAGGCAAACAAAGCCACCGGGCGTTGGCTGCCGGAAGAATGACCTATGTACTTAGACACCGAAGGAGCCTCTACTTGGACCTCATGAGAGATTAGCCAAACCAACCAGCCATCGTGTGTCGGACCTCATGCGGACTCGTGGGCGACTCAGCACGATGAGAGCCATTCGGAGAGAATTAATGGCGCCAGCTTCGCCTGAAGAAGACCCACTGGCTGTAGCAATATCCCATTCGCTTACCTCGCGTCCTTCCTCGCCAATCGCTTCATCCTCCCACTCGCTAGCGTTAATGCCGCCTTCCCGATCCATCATCAGCGTGGCAACACCTGCACCAGACCGGAGGCGGCTAGGCTTGGTCAAACCAGACTCGTTGCCTCATGCTGTACAACACCGACCTCCTCTGGTGATTGGGGTGATGGGAACAGCCAGCAACGAGAGTCAGAAGAAGAAAGTTGCATAGTACCTACCATCAGTTTATCCTAGGAACCTTGTGGAAGACAGACAGGGGTTGCATACCCGGCTGGGACGTAGCAACTCTGGCGTTCCTGGGCGCAAGCTTTTCCTTGTCGATACAAGAAGCACCAGAACACTGGGCGGCGATCACGAACAAGGCCATCCAATTGCCGTCACCGGCGCTGTCATCCGGGCCTTTTAGAGGTTGCAACGCGAGTGTGATATGTAATGTGGCGTCGTCTACCTTGACCATTACAGTTTTGGCGGGTTCGGAAGTCTAGCCATCCGGAATTTGACGTCGGGGGAGCAAGTCTTTACCCCGGTAGGTCCAGTCTTCAACTAGATTAGGTAGGAGAGTCCGAATACTATAGGCACTAGGTACAGTCAAGTCTGCAAATAACGATATCAGCTGATCGAACGGATCTGATTCGGGATGTATATATCAAACAAAGGTAATACAACAAAGGCGATAATAGGTCATATACAAATAAGGAAAATGTTGCAAATAGAAAAGCGAAGCAGGCAAGGGGGTGACAGAATTAGGGGTACACCAAAACTTGGCATCTGCCAAGTTTACTACACAAAATGGCGTCATCACCCGGCATCACCAAAAGGCTTCATTTTCAACCTCGAATTGTACCTTCATTTCTTAACCAAAATAATCCTTATGAGGTTCATTCTACTCAGAATTAACTGGCCTTTCTTTTTATACCAACTATGGGCTTCCAACACCACCTCACCCCAAAAAAAAGCCAAAGTCAAAGGCGCCTATGATTTCGCCCTCTATYAACAACGACATTATGGTCAACCTTTTTATAAAGAAGACATTTTCCGAGCTACCAAAGTCAGTCACAACCGAGGCTATAAGATTCTCAAAGACCACGAACGAACCTTTCACAACAATTCTTTCACCGATGAGACCCTCAGTCACAACCGAGGCTATAAGATTCTCAAAGACCACGAACGAACCTTTCACAACAATTCTTTCACCGATGAGACCCGGGGAAGAAAGAAACTCCTCAATGATGAAGATATTGATAAATTGGAGAAGCTTCTTYGGGAAAATGGCATTGAAGGAAGAAATCTCTCCTATCAAGGGATGATGATGGAAGCCGGCATTGATAAGGAGGTTTCTACTCGAACCATCATGAGGGCGCTCGGGCAACGGGATTGGCGGAGATGCGTTGCTTGCCAGCGAGCATATGYCTCTCCCAAACTTGCCAAAAGACGAGTAGAGGAAGCGAGAAAGTCACTTGAAGAACGGCCTCATCCTCGAGATTGGAGAGATATCTATTTCACCGATGAATTTCATTGCTCCGCTRGTGCTTCTGGAAGAACTTGGATCCTCYGGAAGCCAGGAGAACGTTATTGTCCGGATTGCATTGTCGAGAGGCCGGAGAAACAAGGACAAAAGCTCGCCGTTCACTTTTGGGGAGCCATTGGTTACGATTTCAAGAGCGAACTCATTGAATATTCCGTCCCTAGTAACACCAATGGAAAGATAACTCAAAAGGTGTACCGGGACTCTATTTTGGAAAAGGTAGTGAAGCCGTGGCTCGAGGAAGGGAGAAACTTCATCTTAGAGGAGGATTGGGATTGCGGCCACGGCCCCATTGGGAATAACATCGTGAAGCAATGGAAGGAAAAGAATGGCCTTCGGAATTCCTTCAATTGCCCAGGAAGCCCAGATTGGTCTCCCATTGAAAAGTGTTGGCRTGCACCAAAAGGGACAGTTAAACAGAGGATGTGCCTTAACCATTCTGACCTCGTTGAGGCTTGCAGAGATGGCTGGGCCGGGTTAAGCCAAGAAACCATTAATGATTATATTGATCTTATACCAGAAATTCTAAAGCAAACCATTGAAATAGAGGGTAGAATGACAGGGCATTAAAAAAGGGTTGTAAATAGCTTCAGAAATCGACGATTTTGGTGATGATTCTGGTAGTGACGCCATTTTGTGTAGTAAACTTAGCAGATGCCAAGTTTTGGTGTACCCCTAATTCTGTCACCCCCTTTGGCAGGCTCGTCCTTTCGTATACAAGTCAAAACACACTAATAATCGTATCGCCATCTCAATAGCTAATAGTCTAGTATCCGGTCGCCGAAAGCACACTCCCAAGGATGCTCCTCGTAGTAGTAAATGGGTTCTGCTACAGAACCGCGGCTGCTGGCCACGGTATCGACTTCGTGGTGATCATATGTTTCGTAATGGGTATGGAGACCCGGTCGAGGCCTTACCCCTCCTTCCCCTGCCTTCAACCCCCTGTCTTCCTGTGAATATCCACTTCCTTCCTCCTCCTTCCTTTTCCTTCCTCTTCCTCACTTTTCCTTCCTCTAACTTGCTCTTCCTTTCTCTATCTTCCCTCATCTGCTATCATATATACCGCCGGAGACCCGGAGATGGCCATATTCGCAAAGGCCGGCATGATACCACCGGCCGCACCGCCTTGGCTGAAGCCATATTCATAAGCTAGAGTAGGGTCCGTCTCTAGCTCTAAGAACGCAGTAGACCGAACGGTCAGAGGTACGGCGATGGTGAGCTTGACCATGACCCTTCCGCCCTTGTTCCTCCCATCAGCAAAAAGAGCACGGCCATTGAGAATACTGCCGTTCAAAAAAGCTGACCTTGCTATTAGTAAATAAGGACCAGGGTAGTTAAAAGTGATGATATATCACTTACTGAAGGCTTTGTCAAGTTCTCACGAAAGGTCGCTAGCAAGCAAGCACGAATGTGACCTAAGAGGTGACTGAAGCACACAGTTCGAAAGGAAGGAGGTTACCTTCACTCTTGACCGCTCTATGCAATGGCAGCCTCGGAGACTCTTTTTCGAGGAGGGGTAACTAGGTGACGAGAAATCCTATATATTGGGCCACTGGCACACGAAAACACCAAGCATCGACTTTAGCCAACCTCTGCAGTTCACTGACCAATCTTTCAACCTTTTCAATATCCATCCGCGACGATGAGTTCCCCTTTCAAAAAGGCACAGTCACCAGCACCTGAGGCAAAGTCGCCAAAGGGGAAGGAGAAGTCGCCCACACCTAGTCCCGCGTCCCCAACGGGGAAGAAGTCGCCCACACCTGGCCCCGCGTCCCCGCTGGCCCACGAGCCTACTGACCTTCCACTTTTGTCCGGTGCCCATTGGGGCCAGCAGGTTCGTTTCGTCTATCCATCCTCTTTTCGGTTTCCACGAGGCGTTTGTTAGGCAGTGGTGGCATCGGTGGCATCTACGTCCGACAGACGCAGGCCCACTGCCCTACATAACGACGGTTGTCTCTCGCTTCGTCCAACGACGCTCTTCTCCTCTTCTCTTAGCGAGTGAGCTAGATTGATCAGTATTGAATGAGACATCCATGATCACAGTGTTTTCATCTATCATTTTGAGAATGGCGGATGCTAACAAAAAGGCTTCTACACGTACAGGAGGTGGATGAGGACAATGACTCGACCCTGGGAAGTGACACCGAAAGTTCGACCGCCTCGATCTCTTCCAGCATTTTGCACTACTGTAATGTCCTGGGACGAACCTACCACAGCGATTCTGTGACTGACGGAGAGTATTGGTACGTCTGAATTAGAAAGCATTAGCAAGACGAGTGCTGTACCCGTTGATGTTGTAGAGCTGAACTAACTACTGGTCCATGTGCACCACTCAGGGGCCCTAATGATGCCAAGGCAAATGAGTTGCTGGATATCATGCACGCGGCCATGGTTATGTTGTTCGATGGAAAGCTGTATACGTCCCCACTCAATCAGAAGGAGATTGAGAACGCTATTGATATCGGTACCGGCACTGGTAAGCTGATCAACCTGGACTGCCATCTCTCCCCTTTACTCAACTTTACTGACTATATTTACGTGCAGGAGTCTGGGCTATGTAAGACTGACCTGTTAGATTCCTGGGTCGATCTTCGATCGCTAACATCTATTTTTCATAAAACAGTGACTTCGCGGACGATCACCCTAATTGCAACATAATTGGCACCGACATTTCCCCTATTCAACCTAGCTGGGTACCCCCAAACGCCCGCTTCGTGATCGATGACGCATCTAAGGAGTGGACCTATCAAGAGAATTACTTCGACTTTATTCACATTCGCTGGCTTACCGGCGTTATCAAGGATTGGGATTCCTTGTATAAGGAGGCCTACCGGTGCTGCAAGCCGGGCGGTTGGATTGAACAACTTGACTGCGATGCTGAAATTTTTTGCTTTGATGGAACGATGCCTAATGATTCCGCCATGGCCCAGTGGGGTCCAATTTGGAAAGAGGTTGGGCGGAAGACTGGGCTCGAGGTCAACGTGGTTTCTTCAGACACGATGGAAAAGGGAATGAAGAACGCTGGGTTCACCAACATTACGTCCGAGGATTATTATGTAAGACTTTGCTTGTCCGTGGGCCCTTGAGACGAGCTGAAGCTGCCCCAAGATCTAGGTTCCCCCCGCGCCCTGGTCTGATGACCCGAAGATGAAGCAGCTGGGTCTCTACCAGTCTGTGGCGCTGACACATGACATTGAGGGCTTCCTTGTCTATTTCATGCCCAACTACATGGGGTGGACCCCGAAGGAAATCACGAACTACGCCGCTACTGTTCACCGAGAGTTCAGGGAAGCCAAGATTCATTCTAACGCTAGGTGGCGCATGGTGAGGGCGCAAAAGCCATTGGATGCTTAAGGTGGATAACCGACGGGAGGCCATGCCAAACGCCGGTGGGTGTTGTGAATGTGAATATTTCAGCGGAGGGTCGGACATGTATCGTGCCCATGCTTTTGGTTGTCATGTGGCCTGTCTCTTGCGTCAATCGCGATTTTGCGTATGACTTCTCATCATCATTTATACATTGTCATTGTGGAAATCGATCATTGAACATCATGGACCCCCTTGCAACTTGTCTCCTCCCCGCGCTCCTCGTCCCCGTCTAACGAACAAGGCTCACCGCTGTTCCTTCAGCCTTACCCGTGCCATGTACCTGGTTTTGTCTCCCCGAATSCCYGGACCYGGCACCGGRATGGTCCGCATGCTTTCGGCAAGGTTCATGCAGCAAGGTTCCTTCAGCAAGGAGTGTCTATACTATGTACACCTACCCACCAYGACAGTACACAGCTGACGTAACCACATCGCGATTCCTTTCATAYATRCCTCCTTTCCTTTACCCACAGATACCCCTTGATGCAACGCACAAGTATAYATCACCTAAAGTACATTGACCTCTCAATCCTATTTAGGTACCTACCATCTGTCAGAGTCGTAAACTGACGTTTGACATCCATCCCGAACTGTCTCACTCCTACTTCTACTTCCCAAGTATTATTTT